>CAJNDV010035549.1:0-11089 GCA_905221635.1 Symbiodinium sp. CCMP2456
CGGCATCAACTGCGGCTTCTACTACATTACAACTGCCACTACAACAACAAGTACTACTATCACCCCTACTACTACTACTGCTACTACTACTACTACTACTACTACTACTCCTGCTGCTACTACTACTACGACTACTACTACTGCTACTACTACTATACTATACTACTACTACTACTACTACTACTACTACTACTAATACTAATACTAATACTATCAGTAGCACTTGTAGGACCTCGACGACGTCGCCGACCGCATCGACTTCTACTGTTACTTACTCACTGTCAAAATACGTTTCTACTGTTACTACTCACTGTCAAAATACGTGTTTTTGCACCATATAGTTTTCTCAGCACTGCCCTGCTGCGAGAACAGCACCCGCAAGAGCATCAAGCAATGCGATCATGTATGTATGTTTCCATATAGAGGAGGGAGCGGGAGAGAGAGAGAGAGAGAGACAGAGAGACAGAGAGAGAGGGAGAGACAGCGCAAGAGGCACATGGTTGCAGGAAGTGAGAGTTAGACGCAGATGGACGGATCGAGCTCGACACAGATGGAGAGAGACGGCAAGAAACGAGAGACAGTTGCTTTACAGAAGAGCCGAGGGGCGCAGTTGAAGAGTCCTCTCGTTCCTCTCTCAAACTTCAATCCACTTCCATTACCGTGCCGTGAACTGCGAGGCAAGAAAGCAACCCTTTCGACTCAAGCTCTGCGTGTGCGGATGTTGAGAAGGAGGAGTCCGACTACGACCGCACCCTGCCATGGTTTCGATTAGCTGGGTTTACCTGGTCCCCAAATATCCGACCTTCTCATTGTTCCTCATGATGATCTCTTTATATAGGTCCTTAATAGATTAGGTTATTTTTCTGTTATTTTGGACCCAAGCTTCACAAGGCTTCGCCCCGGGTCCATGTGCACCTGCAGGCTGAGCCTTCGTAACTGGACTCCTCCAAGTCCGTTCGTGTTCCGCTTGTTTATCAAACTCTAGCAGGCTTTGTGACTTCAGCCGGTCGCCGTTATCCCCCAAACTCTAAATGCTGGGGTGATCGAAAGCCGGGATATAAGAGTAGTCCTCATATTTCATAATGAAGTTATGCATAATGTAGAGGAGGTATATGCCAGCACCCACTGTATCTGGCAGTAGGAGGGTTGTCAGACAAGCAGCAAATTCGATTTTATGCATTCAAGAGGTCTTTACGAGACTGTCTAGGCAATGTGTCAGTATCCCTTAGCTGTTCAAACCCTCACATCCTTGCGTGACATGGCCAACACCATGACATTGATAAGCAACTTGCCACCTGGTTTTGGGTTAAACTCCCTCCGCCGAAGACGTCGTGGCCCAAATCCCAAGCCATGAATCCCAATCCCGGAAAGTCCCACGCAGAGGACCTGCAGTTAGGATACTGCGGATCATAAACCCTGAACCCCTGAAATCCTAGACCATAAACCCTAAACCCGAAACCATTACTGCCTCCGTAAAACCCTAAACCCACAGTAGACGCGTGCTCAGGGAAAAAGATCATCAAGGGCTTCTCCAAGGCGCCGCGACCAGAAGAGTTTTCATGAGATCTGGGTAGTTATCAAGGGACCCTAATTTAGACAACTACCCATCTAGTGTTCATCCCTCTAGACACACGAGTTCCTACTTTCCTCTAAGCTTTGAAGAGTCCAGAGAGCTTTAAGATTGACTTTGGCTTTAGCGGGATTCCATACTTCCACCCCAGCACCTCTGAGCAAAGGAGCAAGTAACGAGTGACCAGACGAAGACAGCGATGAGGTAGTGCAGATTCCCGCAGGCTGCTTTTCATCGACCAAAGCTGCAACCAAAACATGCGCTATAGCTACTAGCTACTGCAGCTACGTGACCTCAAAGATGTCATGTAAATACTGGAACCTCTTGCATGTGCTGATCACGGCTCTACACCCGAAAGCCGCAACCGAAGAAAGAGAAGACCAGCGACCCCAAGCCCAAACCCCTTCCCTGAAGCAAGGGGGTTTAGGGTTTGGGGTTTAGGGTCTAGGGGTTTAGGGTTTAGGGCCCGTCCCTTACCTAAACCCACAGCCCCCACGAAGTTCGGCGACACGTCAGGACTGTCCGGAGTGCCAGGTTCCCGAGGAGCTGAAGGGTTGAAGGGTGCTAGGAGCTTCGTGGGGTGTAGGACTACTTACACACCCGGAACTCGAAACCAGGCTAAATATACCTACCCATAGGCCCCATAGTAGTTCCTGATTGGGATTACCTTATAGGATTCTAAATATGAACCCCAAAAAGGAACTACTATGGGGCCTATGGGTAAACCCCCAAAGAGCTAACAAAAAGCAGCTTGACCCTCAACACCTGAATCCCGAAACTCTATGGCCTTGACACAAAGCACAACACCATGAACTCCGAGCTTATGACGACAATTTGCTGTAGTTTAGGGTTTAGGGTTTAGGGTTATTATACTGTATTTTCAACAGAGGATCTGCCAAGCTCTTTGGGGCTCAAAGGGTACTAGGTACTGTTATGGGGGATGCTTTCCCAAATCACAATACTGATTCCTAAAAAAGAAACCCCACATTCTACTACATAGATACTTAGGACTTTTGGGGGTTAAGGCTAAGGGTTACAAGGGCTTTGGGTTTAAGGTTTGGGCTTTAAAGGTGTTGAGGGTTTTCAGGCTTTGGGTTTTAGAGTCACTGTGGCATAGTAATGGGCATCCTCTGTCCACAGTTCTCTGTCTTCTTGGGTTCGAACATCAAAGTGCCATAGTCCTCAGCAGGGTGCCCAAGACACAGTTTCGATGTACAGTTTAGGCTAGTTCTCTAAACTGGGGTCCCCTTTAGGGTCCTTGGTGCCGCGCTATTTTGCGGACCTGAACGGGACCCTGATTTAGAGAACTACCCACATCCGTCAGTTCAGGGATGTTGGATTCTCTTGGCTCCAGCATCAGACCCTAAACCCTAAATTCCAAAACACTAAACCCTTACACCCCTAAACCTCCAGGAGTGGGGGGACTTCATCGGTCTCTTCCGCGTCTGCATCGCGAAGAAGATGCCAGTCGAAGACATGGGTACATAAAATCCGTGAAAAGTTGGAACATGGGCTTGGGAGGAATAGTGCTAGGATCCCTGGTACTTTGCCTTCAGGGCATGAGGATAGTCAGGTTCCAACTTTCTGGCTTCTACTTTAAATGGGAGTCACAGATCAGGAGTTCTCTTGCAACGTATCCTACTGCGTTGGGTGGGGGTCGCACTATCCTAGCTCCTCAATGCTCCACCTATTCTCCAAGTTCAATCCCGCGCTATCTCAGGAGACTCCTACATGAGGTCCCTTCAGCCCTAAACCACCCCCTAAACCACTAAACCCTAAACTGCCGCAGATCCAAGACCCCAAATTACCAACCTTTAACAGCCCTAGACGTTTCAGGATTAGGGTTTGAAAGCCTGCCCTGATGCTTCCAACAATTGCAGGCTCCGCCTCAGTCTTGGCCTGTTCTTTTGTCACAAACACCACTTTAAGCGACGATAGTACTCGGATCCACCTAGTTAAGGTATCGAGGTTTTAGGAGTTCATCGGCTGCCGAAACCCAAGGGTCCCTTTCCCTCACAAGGGTTTCGGGTTTCGGGAGGCCCAAACCCGAAACTCTGAAACCCTACACTGTTACATCCTACACCATGAACCCGAAACTCTAAAACTCTGAACCCCTACACCCTAAAGGGTGGAACCCTAAACCCTAAACCCGAAACCCTAAAACTCTAAACCCCTAAGCCCGAAGGGTGGACTTCCGAGGAAGGGCTACTGCCGCGGCTTCAGCAAATGCCCCTTCGACATGGCTGCAGGCCCGAACATTCGCTTGAGGTTTAGGGTTTAGCGTTTAGCGGTTAGCGTTTAGGGTTTAGGGTTTAGGGTTTAGGGTTTAGGGTTTAGGTGGTTCAGAGCTCGGTGCATTGAGGTTTTGGGATTCAGGGTTTAGGGTTTAGGGCTTTAGGGCTTAAGGTTTTAGGATGGCGGGTTTAGGTGTAGTAGGGTTAGTAGGGTTTGGGATTTACTTTCGGACAAACTTCAGAGCCTAGTGAGGCCAATGGTTAAGATGTAATTAGGGTTAACCCTACTATAGGGCTATAGGGGTCTGAATAATCTGGAATAGTGTCCCCTGACAGTCCCTGGCTAGTTCTACTAGAATATACCCCCAAACCCTGTTTAAACTATTTCTAAGGCACCCGTTATAAGCCCTAAAATCAGGAGGGGTAGGCCCTAAAGCCTACACCTATGTTAACCGCTAGTTTCAGGACGTTCGGGAGCAGTGCTAGGTCAGGAGACGTGGCAGTCCTTTACCATGGGCCAGAGTTCCAAAAACAAATCTAAAGACACAATAAACATAGTAAACGTATCCCGTGGAGTCACTACATAATGATTCGAGTCTTATTCAGTCACTACATTATGATACTACCTATAGCCTCCATTGTAGTTCCATTGTTAGTTTGACCAGTTACATATTAAGGATACTACAAGGTAACCCCCAAAAGGAACTCCAATAGAGACTGCAAGTATAGCTCTTCATGAGAGTTGTGCTTCGGTTCACTTTGGGTTTTGCCGCAGATTACTTTCGTTCGGCGGCGCGGTGGGGTTGCGGTACCTCCGAGGGTTTCATCGGGTTTAGGGTTTAGGGACCATCGCCATCGACCCGCGGCCCTGAAACCCCCGCACCCCTCTTCCTCCAGGCATGGTTCCGGGCTTGCTGCGGTAGGGGGGGAAACCCAAAACTTCGAAACCCCAAACCGCTGACGAAGGAAAAAGGGGTTCAAAAAGAAAAGAAGCCCTAAACCGCAAAACCAAAGCCTTCCTGAACTGCAACGCCTGAAGTCCTCGCGAGAAAGCTATGTAATGATAAAAGAACGGTGCGATGCCTGTTTGGGGTTTTATTAGATCCTTTTGGGGATTTGGGCAGAACTTCGGGCATCAAACAGGCGGAGGTCCCTCCAAGAAGGAGAGTGATAGCCCCACGAGCTACCTGAAGCACCTTGTCCGAATGTCGGGGGTACTAAAGTGCTAAAGGGTTTCGGTCTAAGGGTTTGGGGGATCTGGGCTGCGAAAGGGCGTTCAGGTCGGAGTTTGGCATTTCTGTAGCCGGATCGTCGGCGAATCTACGGTGTGGAGACTTCACGAACAAGATTGGCCTACACCGAACTACGACCGACTAGGCTGTTATGTGAACATTATCCGCCTCAAGGCATTCTGGATCCTAGCCTTAAAGACTCGGTATCCTTATGATGAACCCTCTGAGCCTTACACGGCCGACTGCAAAAGGGTATTTGGGATTCTGGGGTTGGGCGCCGAGGGTCTCTGGCTCTCTAAGACTCTAAGCCGTCGACAGCCGAGCTGAAGCCCTGAAGCCTGACTCTGAAAGCTGAACCGAGATGATATAGGGGCCTAGATAATTACCAAGAGGGGGGTCTTTGTTAGAGTTATAGTATAAAATATGCCAAAACCCTTTATCAGAACAGTTGAACTCTGTGGTGGGTTTACGCATACCGTCAAAAAAAACAAAGTCGTGGCACTTCTGGTCAATTGAGCTTATCTACTTACAGCTTTTCCGAGACTCCTCTCGATGCCAAAACCCTAAACCCTGAGCCCCTAAATGAATCAGAATGCCGTGCTCTACATCCTGGATGTTCTCCAACCGGTTGTCTGATCTCCGCAAGGGAAGTCCTGAAAAGTGATCTCTACAACGTCCAAAGCCTACCTTTGGCCCTAACCCGGCCAGGAGCCCCCAAGTGACTTTCATGAGAGCCCTTGGACTTAAGGTAGATTAGGGTAGTTGGGGGGTCTAGGTGAACCCTACACCAAGATGTTGATTCAAACATTGAGACCTTTGCGGCGGAATCAGAAACAAGCTCTAAACCGTCGAATGAGGCCATGCATCTTGCCCCAACCCTAAACCTCAAACCCATTTAGGTCGGCTTGTAACAACTCCTGATTATTTTCAGAGCCTGAGTTCTAACTTCCCGAGAATATTCCTGATTAAACGATTGGGGTCTCTTAACCATGCAGGGCCTTGCATTCAACCCCAAGCCTTAAACAGCTGAAGCAATGCTGCTTTCATGCCATAAGATATAATATATATATATATATATATACACATACGTACATACATACATACATACATACATACATACATACATACATACGTACATACATACATACATACATACATACATACATACATACATACATACATGTATGTATAGAGAGAGATAGAGAAAACGACAAGGATGATAGCTCCAACACTTTCCCCGAGGTATGGCGTTGGCATCACCGGCGGCGACGTAATGCGCATGCACTCGCCTTATCTCTGACGTCGCAGACCCGAAGATATCGGTAATTCCTGAGCCCCAAGCGCAAGACCATACACCCCTTAAGCCAAACAGCAGTGAATCCAGCCTTGTCAAGTGATACGCCTAAATTCGCAACGGTCTTGGCACTGTTATTCTAAACGCTTAGGGATCTATGATGCCTGGATCCGCTTCTTCCGTCTTGCCTCAGCTGCACAGTCGTAGATACTGTATTTAGACCCTGCATTTCAACGTATCCTATAGAGCCCTGAAGTCGATCCAAGATTGCCCCAAAAAACGAGGGTGTATTTGGAGGGCAAGACCCTAAACGTTAAACTTCGTGAGCTCTAAGATTCTACGCCCATGCTGGTTTGGTCATCAAACATGGTTCGAGTCCGAGCATTCGAAAGGACAGTCGATAAGACTCGTACTAGCTGTTCAGGGTTACGCATTGGCCCCAATCGCTAAATCTCAACCCAAGTCCTGGACAAACAAAAGAAAACGCTTTAACAAGCATCTTCGCGACCGATAAATCCCTCGCAAAGCTTCATTGCATGCTTTGGAGCACTTCGTCTGGCTTTGAAGCTTAACACTGCCTGTGGTTTGATTCTTGCCAGGTTCTGTGACTCCAATGTAAGGCCGTGCCCTAACCCTCCATGGAGGGTTAATTAGGCTTAACCTTAAACCCGAAACCCAGGCACACCGAGGGCATGCCATTCGCCATGGAGACAAAGCTCTCCGCATCTTGCATGCTTGAGGGGTTTAGTGTTTAGGGTTTACGGTTTAGGGTTTTGAGGTTTAGAGTGTCTCAACACCCAGTGCTCCACTTGAGGCGTCTTAGGTTGCAGTACTTTTTCTGCATGTCCGTAGGGTTTAGGGGATGGCAGATTGGCTCCATCAAACTCGGTTTGTGGATGAGTCAATGAGGGTGTCAGGTTTAGGTGATATCAGTTGTTAATTCCTGCCCTTATATAAACGTAGATCTCTGACTCAAGGGCTTCAATTTGCACACTGGGAAACAAAAGTAGATGCTATGCCACCGATCCGCAACACTCTCAAGCCATGAGGCTCGTCAAAAACTGTACATGCCAATGTGGCATCACCTACATCTCTAGATCATCGTCCACCCTAAAACCCCCCAACCCCAGACCCGGGTAGCCCGAAATGTCCTGGCACGGCACGGGGCAAGGACAGGGCTTTGTCAGCGGTTCCATTCTTGCCACCTTTGAACGGGCCTGGAGCACTGGGCTGTCGGTATAGGTATAGGGGTTACCGGGTTAGCCTGGGGGGGTCAAGAGTGCAGAGCTGTGAGGTGTCGGGTTTTGTATAGTATGAGTTTGTGGTATATCGGCTGCTGAAACACCCGAACCCCCGTGGGTCTCGAAGGTTACAAAAACGAGACTTCAAGCCCTGAATCCCACACCGAACTGGTTCACTGGAGACGTTTACATCCGAAGCGCTGAACCCTACGCAGTCCCCTGTAAAGCCAACACTCCTACTAAGGTCACAAGGGTTTAGGTTTCAGGCTTTGCAACCTCGAACCTTTTTCCCACATGCAAGCCTCGTTGAAATGAGAAAAGAATCCCTATTGGGAGGATCAGCGGACAGTGGATGAATTTCGGTCTCTTTGTGAAGCTCCTTGCTGAGTCCCCATATCCTTCATGTACAGTTTGTACGCCCACTGCGAGGTCTGGTATGAGAAGTATGCCGACTACTGGAAGAGCCGAGGGAAAGCTCGGAAGGACGTATGGGGGGGAGGTCTTAGAACTTTCAGCTGGCCATCCGGCATAAACACCAAGTAGAAGCTGGAAAGTTGGAGCATCATCGTCTTCATTCCTTTGGGCTACCTATAGTCTCCATTGTAGTTCCTTTTTTTGGTTTAACCAATTCTATATAAAGGATTTTATAAGGTATCTCCAAAAAGGAGCTACAATGAATACTTTAAGCCCCTAAGCCCTAAACCCTAAACCTAAACTTCGGGCTAAGGGTTCTGAGACTCCGAGTGCTCCTCATCCTCAACTCCATGGTTCAACTTGTCCGACTTGACTAAAAGCATCCTGCTCCTTGCTGGGCCAGGGCCCCCTTTGTCCCAAACGGTTTAGGGTTCAGGGTTAAGGTTTTAGGGTTTAGGGTTCAGGGTTAAGGTTTTGTGGCTTAGGGTTCAGGGTTAAGGTTTTAGGGCTCAGGGTTTAAGATGGGCTGTGAGAAGCGTATGTTTACTAAACCCTAAACCCTAAATGAGGCCCCTGTGAGTGCTGGAGACTCGCAAGGTAGGCCCTAAACCCTAAACCCCTAAACCCTTAACCCTAAACCCCTAAACCCCTAAACCCTAAACCCTAAACCTGACTCCAAATCTGAATCTCTTTGCCTGCCGCAGTGAGAAAGGTTCCCGATGGGATTCAGGGTTTAGGGTTCAGGGTTTCGGGTTTGGGGTAGTATCCCTAAGCCCGCAAAGCCTTACATGTTTATGAAGTCCGGAGACCCTCAAGATTATTTACATGAAACTCCTAAACCCTCAGCTCCTCCTAGTTCTATAGACTCCAAACTTTCAGCGTATACATTTAGAAGCCTTATAAACCCTGCACCCTACTTATCTGACTTTCTTGGCTGATTAGGGATATCTTTTCTGCATGTTCGATACCCGCAACGTGCAGCAGTTAAAGCTAATGCAAAAGGGGTTTAGAGTTAAGTGGGGTTACTAGTTCAATAGCAGGCTTCGCTTGAAGAAGCACACCTCAAGCCCTGTTTTGTTTGAACAAGCACCCCTTCAGCCTTACAAGCGAAGCAACTACGAGTAGCTTGGGTTCCCGAATTCAGAGAGCCGGCAAGGCATAGAGCACGACATGACAACCAGGGTTGATGATCTAAATCCTGCAGTAACCATAAAAAGTAAAATAAAATAATTCCCATAGTTTAGTGCCCTTCAGATACTGTTAACAGTGGGGTGTTGTATGGTGTTGCCAAGAGTTGTGTAAGGCGTTTATAGGGTCTTAGGGGGTATGTAGACCTCTGATAGCAAAAGTCCCTGTTCTTCAAGAGCGCGTCATAGTGGGCTCCACAGTTATTTTTAGAGAAGGCTATGGCCCTAAGCACTGAAGCCTTCAGGATGCAGATCTGCTGAGAAGCCTGATGATCGCCGCTGGGCCGTTGTGGCTTTTCAGTTTAAAAGGTATACTATAGGAGCCTGAAGACTTGCCAAAACTAGTTTGGGATTCTTTATCGTAAATATACTATAAAGGAGCCCAGAACCCTATTCTAATTATGAAGGCCCCGACATTATTCTCTAAGCTCCTAAAGCCTCAACCCTAAACTGTCTAAAACCCAGGCCTACAAGACAACCAGGCCCTTAGGGTTTGGGGTTTATTAGGGTTTAGGGCTTTGGGTTTAGGGGTTCCTCTACGAATTGGCTGAAGAAGAGGCCCAGCAGTGCAACGGCACTCGTCTTCCTTGTCGTGGAGAAGGCGATAAGCCTTGCGAGCTTGCGGCATCCTCAGCAAGCTGGTCTTTGTTGCTGTTTGTCTGTTTGCCTTCCTCGCTTTGTACGTCGCTGGTTCTGTCTCTCTCTCTCTCTCGCCCTCTCTCTGTCTCTCTGTCTGTCTCTATCTCTCTCTCTCTCTCTCTGTACTCTGCTCTGTCTGCATGCGCAAATCAACATGAACAAGCGACAGGTATGTTCACTTGAGTTGAACTGGGGGCCCCGAATCCTATAAACCCGTTTGCCGATCGAGGCGGGCGGTGACTGTGTTAACGTCTTTCACGGTTGCGATGGCGGCTTCAAGCAGTGCAAGGCTGCTTGGTCCAGGGGGTTCCAAGATTCTACATCTCTCTCTCTATATATATATACACCTTTATAAGTCTAGATATATACACACATATACAATGTAGAGAGGGCTTTGATTGAGGTTTCACAGAACTGGGGAGCTGGTTGTCAAGGTGCCGTACCATCGAGATCTTGCTCGGTTCCCTTGTTTTCTGGAAGTCCCATAGTGCGTGACATGCACATTGGGGGGGCGTTTCGAGATCTTCAGCGCTTCTGGATAAACAGAGAAACTTGCCCTGAACCTTTAGCCCCCTAGTTAAGCCTGAAAGAACCCGCCTCTGATAATATAAGATAGGGGTCGGAAGAATCAGTAAGAGTATTATCTTGTACTCCCTGCAGTATTTTGTTACAACCTATATAACACACTGCAAACCTTATGCTCATCTTGACGGCCTGACATTGGACGCTCTAGGCCTACGTCCTAGACACTAGACTCCTGAACTCTGCTAAACTGCTTAACCCTAAACTCCCAGACCGTGCCAAGCTCACACCTCACCCAAACCTTAACTCCATCTTGGCCCCAGTAAGCTCTGAAATTCCAAGAGCCTTACTCCAAAGACCTGCAGGATCCCGGAACTTAGTAAGTCGGAGGGTTTAGGGTTCAGGGTCGGGCAGTTCCAGTTCGAATTTGGATAGTGTATTTAATCAGGCAGCAGGGGCTCAGTATGTGCAGGTTGCAGCCAGGACAACTCTAACTAGCACACCGACTCTAACCCTAGCTTGTTCCTGCTTTCTGCATCCCTGAGCCCTTCAACCCTAAACCCTAGAAGCAATCTTTCAGAGCTACAGCCCTACAACCTAAACCATCCTAATAAGCCCTAAGTCCAAAAAACCCTAAACCCTAAAACCCTAAACCCCTAAAGCCCTAAACCCATAGCCGGTTGGAGGTCGTTGAGGTGAACAAGCGCGTGTCCACCTGCAAGGAGCGAACGTGATTACGCTTTCGGGAGGGGGGGG
>CAJNDV010035550.1:7321-25660 GCA_905221635.1 Symbiodinium sp. CCMP2456
GTCCCATGATCCTCCAAGTAGTCAGGGGTCGATTATGCCACTTTTCTGTGAAGCTTCCGGATTCCGAGCCCGCATTCTTACCTTTGGTTAGTAGGGAATGGTTTAGGGTTTAGGGTTTAGGGTTTAGGGTTTAGGGGAAGAACGGTAGTAATAGTAGCTATAGTTCTACCCATTCCTCCATTCCCTACTAACCAAAGGTAAGCATTTCAATATCTAAAACCTTAAAGTCAAAGCTCCCTCGAAGTTGGGGTTTCGGTCCAGGGTAGTTCACAAAAATCTGAGGTGGTGACGTTGCTTCTGCCTACCAGTGCTGTTCAGGGCTTTCCATTTACGGCTTGGGGCTGCAGGTCTTGAGTGAAGGGTTTAGGTTTTGGGGTTTGGGGAACAATTGCAAAATCGGGTGATTTGGGGCATGAGTTTCCTTTGTATGATACCCACTAATAACTACGCATACTTGTCCATAGTGTTCCGTACAGTAAGAGATACTCCGAAACCCTGTCCAAAGGAATTTGGCTCCTCATAGCACCCTTATGAGCCCATTAACGACCCCTTAGAGGAACCCTATCATTCGAATTACGTTGGCCCCTATATTACCTTAAATTCTAAACCTTAGACCCTAGACTAAACCCTAAACCCAAAGCTCCTAAACTCCTAAACTCCTAAACCCTAAACCCTAAACCCTAAACCCCTAAACCCTAAACCCCTAAACCCAACCCCTCAACCCTAAACCCTAACCCTCAACCCTAAACCAATACCCCAAACCTTTCGGGTTCAAGGCTCCTTGGCCACACTCCGCCCTCTCCGGCGCAACATGGCCAGAGCCTGGCATTCCGCTTAATGTAGGGGCCTTGGTAATTAGAGTAGGGCTTTGGGGTAGACTATACGGAAGGTATAATAAGGAACCCTCAAAACACTATTGGCAATTATTTCGGCTTCTACATTAAGGGTTTAGGGTGGGGAGTTTAGGGATTAGAGCTTTAGGGTTTAGGCTTTAAGCTTTAAGGTTGAGGGTTGAGGGGCTTGGGGAACTTGGTCTTCGTAAACCCAACTGGTCATGTCTGGTAGATAGAGTCTGTGACAATACACGGTGAAAGACTAAGCCAGCGTTACTTGTAGCACATTTGTGGATGGTGGTTTGCGGCCTGCGGGGTCTAACCTGCACCCTTGCTGTGGCAGATAGCTTGGTGGGTGTCGGCCTGCGTTGGCCACATGCCAGTGGCAGAGAAGCCAAACCAATAAGGAATGGACAATCAATAAACCCTAAACCCTAAACACAAAGCCCTTGACAAGGCATGTGGGACCTGCAAGGGCGCACCGTAACAAATACTAACTGTGGGGTTTAGGGTTTAGGGTTCAGTAGGGTTTCGGGTGTTAGGGTTTATTTAAGGTTACTAGCTTCGGCTCTTTTCTTTCGCCACCGGCTCGTCTACTGTTCTTTAAGTTCAAAAGCCCGGTCATCCGAAACTGTGCCGACCGACCCCCTTCCCAGTCACAGTCCTTCCGCCATACGGATTGCTGCCGCCGTCGCTGGCGAAAAAGATGTCTGAGACCGGGGAGCTTTCGTTGGGGCTTTAAGTTAAGGGACAATAGGAGGGACCCCTAATCCAAATACCCTTTCTAACACTTCTATACCCCTTATATAGTCTCATAAAGCCCCTATGTAACCCCAAGGGTGCCTTTAAGGGTCCCTCCTTTAGTCCCTTGATTAAGCCTTCACCTCCGTATCGAAGATCTTCTGGGCCGCTTTGGGGCACTTCGTCTCCCATGGTTTAGGGTGTACGGTTTAGGGTTTGGTTTTAGGGTTTAGGGTTTAGGGTTCAGGGTTTAGGGATGACTCATGACAATAATACTGCAGTATCTGAAGGCATGTGCAAGCTTAAGGCCTACGGTCTGTTACCCAAAACCGGAGCCTAAACCAATCCCCCATGGAACGGCCTCTCAATGTCTCGGGCTAGCCAGTCGCCACGTTTCAGCCTCGGAACGACTCGACTAGACCAGGGCGTAGCAGGCTGGCTGGGTTTTGGGGTTTGGGGTTTGGGGTTTAAGGTTTAGGGTTAAGGTTTTGGGGGTTTAGGGTTCAGGGTTTAGGGTAACTCATTTCAACAATGTTCCCCACACCCCAATCAGAAGCTCAAAATATTTCGAGGCGTGCTCCTTGGCAAAGAGCTATTGAAGCATATTCCATTTTAAGGCTTATGGCATTTATGGGTTTCGAAACCTCGCCGGCTTGCATCACGTCTCTTAGTCGTGCCTGGACGTATGGGGGTTAGGGCTCAGGGCTTAAAGTTTGAGAGTTTGGGGTTGTTGTCCGCGGTATTCTCTCTACCCTAAGCCCTAAGCGTTAAACTCACCCCGAAACCCTGAACCTTAAACCCCAACTCGCAACTCTCAACTCCAGCAACCCTAAACGTAAAACCCTGAACTCCTACTCCAAACCCTAAACCCTAAACCCTCAACCCCAAACCCTAAACCCCACACCCTAATGTGTGTTGGAGTGTCCGAAAGCATGGAACCCCAATTTTTAGGGTCTGGGGCTTCGGGTTTAGGGTTAGGCTTTGGGGTTTGGGGTTTAGGGTTTGGGATTCAGGCTTGTGGGTCTTGTGGGTTGTTGGTTTGAGGTTAAGCAGAACACGTTGGCTCAGGCATGTTTTAGATGATTGCACCTCACGACCTCTCTACAGTTGCAGAAGAAGAGATAGCAAGAACAGAACAAAGATACCACTATTGTTGTCCATCTGCTGTGGCTTCCGTATGATATAGGGCACCCCAAACCCAAAGCCTTCAACCCCAAACTCAAAATCCCAAGTTCTAACCCTCGCCGTAATATAGCGACCTTAATAATTAGAATAGGGTTCGGGGGTATATTATACTTTAACAAGAATAACGAACCTCAAAAACCGAAACCAGGCAAAGCCCCTGAGCTCCTCACGGCACGAAGCTTCTCAGTGCCTCAGGGTGTCGAGTCGAGGGGTTTAGGGTTTAGGGTTTAAGGGTTTAGGGTTTAGGGTTTTAGGGTTTAGGGTTTTAGGGTTTTAGGGTTTAGGGTGTCCTAGCCCCTACATAGATATACAATGAAGATGTCCGCCAACAATCTATTCCAACTGTCACGTGCCCTGTATTTCCATGTATGAGGAGTTTGAGGGTTTAAGCATCAGGGAATATATACGTAGTATACCAGAACGCACTATAACATACCATAACATACGATAAGCTGCTATTCTATACTTACAAGATACCGTAATATACTACAAGCTACTATCCTATACTATAATATACCAGAATAGGCTATGATGACCTATCATATACTCATCCGGTACACCAGAAAGCGTCATCCGGTACACCAGAAAGCATCATCCCTAAACCCTAAACTCTAAACCCATCCAGTACACCAAAACTACATCTGCTTGCGACTTGGAGCTCCGGGCTTCGGGAAGAAGCTAAGCCCTGAAGCCCTCTGCTATTCAAGCAGCAAAAACTTGGGGCTTTTTCAGGGCTTTGGGGGTTCTTAAAGGGTTTGGGGGCTTTTGGGGTTTAGGGTTTTAGGGATCTGGAGGGGTTTTAGGGGTTTGGGGTTTAGGGTTTAGGGATTTGGGTTTTTAGGGGGTTTAGTACTTTAGGGCTTAGGGTTCAGGTCTGTTTCCAACTCTTTCAGATCCTCCGCGCAACCCTCATACACAATCAACCCTCGACCCAAAAACTAACCACACACTTCTGACAAGTCCTGCTCCATAACGTCAGACATGCATGGAACCAGTTTACAGCACAGTTCGCCTTAAACCCCAAACCTAAACCCTAAACCCTAAACCCAACTTCTAGACCTCTGAACATTCAACCGAGCCTCAAGTCAATGGGGAAGGGCTCATTGCGAAAGGGTTGGATCCCAATTCTCGTTTCCCTCCTTTTGAGAGCTCTTCACCCCCCAGAGGGTTCAGGGTCAACGGCTTGGGGTTCAGGCCCGAAGCAAAAGCCCCTGAAAGGAATGACCAAAAAACCTCTCATACCGCAAAGCCCAAAACCGGAAAAGACGTTCCCGAAACCATCTGCGGACTAGCAGAATCGAAAACCGGACCACGAAGACTTCACTGCAACAGAGTGCACTACATCATCACATACTACACTGTACTAGGGTTTAGGGTTTAGGGTAAGTGGTCACAATATACCGCCCGCTGATTAAGCCGAACCCACACTCAGTGGCACTCCCTTCGGGCAACTGCCAAAATCATGGGCCCTTTCAAAAAACCCTATATAATTCTGCTCTTAATACGGCACCTTACACTTCGGTTACCATAGCAGTCTCCTTTCATGTCCTTAGGGCGGAACAGCCAGCATTGGCGTGCTCAAACGGCCAACCTAACGGCTAGGGCTTTAGGGTTTAGGGTTTAGGGTTTTAGGGTTTAGGATTTCAGGTTTAGGGCTTCATGGCCAGAAGGGTCTTCAGAAGGGTCCCAGGGCCTCACAACCCTAAACCCTAAACCCTAAACCCTAAACCCTAAACCCTAAACCCTAAACCCTATTCATAAAGGTGTTCTAAGGGTTTAAACCAAGGTTTCAAGGATCCTGTCGGGGCTTCATACGGGCTGGACGGGCCGTATCTTCAGTGCAATGAGTCTTGTCTTGTTCGGTTTTAGGGTTGAGGTCTTGTTTTTTTTTTCGGGGTTTAGTCTTGTGGTCCCGAATAGACTGCACTCAGCGTTCGTTGGCCAGGACTGGCAATCAGCATTCGGAATTGAGCGTGATGACTTCAGGGTGTGGGGTTCGGTTCAGTGGAGAGGTTGCAGTAGGCTTTAGAGTCACCGAAGATTCTATGGACAAAGGCACAGTACTGTTTGTGTCCTATTGCATGCCCAGCCCTGCCATGATGCTCAAGAGTGTGTTTTGACCTCCTTTGTCTACTGCGTGGTCCAGAGTCCGGAGTGAACCATGCCCTTTTCAAGGCCACGGCCACCGACTGCGTGTGGATGATGCTGTGGACCTGAACTCTCTGCAGCTGCGCAGGCCGTGCATTTTATGATCCGGATCCCTGCTAGGCATGTCTACGGCGGGAACGGAAACCTGCTGGAGAACTTGGAAGGAGGACATCCGCTTTGATGAACCCGATGACTCCCAGAAGACATCGCCCACGCAAAGCCGCGATCTGAGTCCAGAGCATCGTGCGAAAGATCGTCCTGAAGCACGTAAATTGGCTGCGGTGGCTCTGTTTGCCCTGAGACCTGGATTGTTCCATGCTCCGCATGCTGCCGATGGTCTGGCTTCAATAAACTAAGAGACCGTCATGAACTGTAAATACAAGACTATACCATAATATACTATACTCTACTATACTATAACATACTACATTGTACAATTCGATATGATACTATACTGTACTATATGATATTATACTGTATTAGATTTTTCTGCTAGACACGATAACATACTATACTATACTATACTATACTATACTATACTATACTATACGATACGATACTATACGATACTATACGATACTATACGATATACTATACGGTACGATGCGATACTATACGAAAATATACGATACGATACGATATTATACAGTACTATCCTAGGCTATAGGATACGATACTATACTATACTATACCATACTATATACTGCTATACTTCCCTCACTCACTATAAGATACTACAACATATTAAAACATACTACAAAACACCATAACATACTATGATATACTGACCATTACCCTAAACCCTAAACCCTAAACCGTAAACCCTAAACCCTAAACCCTAAGATATTACAAGTAAATACTCTAGTTCTTGGCCAACCTCGACTCCTCCAAGTCGCACCGCTGAAGAATATTCTTTACACTTGAAGCACTTAACGCAAAGGGTTTAGGGTTTAGGGTTTAGGGTTTAGGGTTTAGGGTTTAGGAAAACTTCAGAAAGTGCAGCCACAATCGATCATCCTGCTGATACCCCGCACCCGAATTCCAAACCTCAAAACTTCAACCCCTAAACCCTGAAGCAAAAAAGAACCTAAACCCTACAACCCAAAACCCTAAACGCAAACTCATGCCAACGTTTCTCATCCCCAAGCCCCCCCATGTAGCGAGGCCACACCCTAAACCCTAAACCCTCAAGCCCTTCGACCCGATTCTAGGGACTTTGCCAGCGTTTGCCGAACTGCCCAGACCTTCCAACATCCCTTCATAAAGGAATAGACCCTAAGTCTTAAGTCATATTAGGGTTTACGGTTTAGGGTCATCCCTTCACTAAGGAATATACCTTAAGTCTTAAGCCATATTGGGGATCCGAATCATAATTTAAAGTATAGTCCCTAATCAAGGAGTAGGATCCCTGCTGTTTACAGAATATTTCCTAATTAGAGGGTATTGCAAGGTCTGACTTGCACTATACTTTAAAGCATATTTCTTCATTAAGGTTTAGGGTCAGTCGAAGGTTTAGGAATTAAGGGATGTTAGAAGGTCTGGGACCCTAAACCCTCTAGATCCCTCATAGATAACCCTTTAAAGGAACCCTTGCAGAACCTCATAGATAACCCTTTAAAGGAACCCTTACGGAACCCTTTAAAGGGAATCTTTAAAGGGGTCTCGTCCCTGAAGCTCCAGGCTCTCCTCTGCGAGCTCCGGGTTGAAGCTGCGGAGAAGGGCGACCTGGGGAAAGATTTTAGGGCAGTGTACTAGGAGTTTAAGGTTTAGGGGTTTAGGGTCCAGGTTTTAGGTTTCAGGGTTTAGGGTTTTTGGGTTTGGGGCAGTGTACTAGGGTTTTTTTGTTTTTCAAGGGCCTCTTCTGTTGCTTGCGCTCCAAAGCCCATAGGATTTAGGGTTTAGGGTTAAGGGTTTAAGGTTTAAAAGTTTAGGGTAGGATATACTGTAACATACGATGAAGTACTATAAACGACTGCAATATACTATAGTCTACCATAAAGTACTAGACTATACTGGGATGTACTGTAATACACCTTAATCTACCATAATATACTACAACCTACTATAGTATACTGTAATATGCTTTGGTACACTGCATGAAACTATAACATGCGACAATATACAAAATGAGCTATGACAGCTATGATGTACTACGTTACTACAATAATTTCATAAGATGATTGCGGTTTAGGGCTTAGGGTTTTGGGTTTAGGTACTATGGCCGTTACCACCACCACCACCAGCAGCAAACATATCTGACGACTACAACAACCACCCATGAAGCAACCGCTACTTGCTAGGCTACGCCTATGCCGAGGCCTACTGCAAGCGCAGCTGCTGGTGTAGCTGACACGGCTACTAATGCTGCACCCATCACACTGCAACTTCTGTTACTACGATCATGACTACAACGAGTAGAAAGGTTGCTGACAACACTCCGAATCCGAAACCAGAAAACGAAAACGACAAAAACAGAAGCACGATGATCTTGTGACTCCAGTGGTCTGGAGCTGATCCCAATCCATGAACCTACATTCCCAACTGTAAATCTTGAGTCCTAGTCTAGAACACCTGCGCCTACCCCAAACCCTACATCCGAAACTTGAAGCACAGGAGCTACAGCTCGGGGCTTCAATTCCAAAGCGAAAGTTCCAGTCTGGTAGGGATGCACAATAATATATCATAGTACATTGGCTTGTGTTATCTGTCCGTGCTGGCTTTTGGACAGATTCCACAAGATCTCTGCTGGCACGTGATGAAGAAATCTTTTGCGTTCACGTACAATGGTAGCACATGTTAAGAATGAACATACGGGTATGCATGGCAATTTGGTACACAGATACACACACAGATACGATTCCTGATCTATGCGTGAATTCATTCCTATCTACAGAGACGACGCCTAGTGTGGCTTGCATGTAGTTGTTGTAGGTTCTGGCATGTTGAATAATGTAACGGCAGTGTCGGTGCAAGGGGGGTGCGGGTGTAAGGGGAGGGGGGGGGGCAGGGCACATCTGACCACCATTCCCGCCCACAATGCATCTAATTAAGGGACAAAGGAGGGACCCTTAGAAGGGACCCCTAATCCAAATGCCCTGTATAACCCTTATATGCTCCTTATATAGTCTCATAAAGCCCCTATATAACGACAAGGGTCCCTTTAAGGGTCCCTCCTTTAGTCCCCTGACGACAGCGAGCCTACTACATGAAGCCTATCTTGGAAGACTGCCATCCGGAGAAAGAAGCAAAGGGCACCGTACCAAAGGTATTATAGTATTTGGGGGTAACCTTTTGTACAATCTATTAGAAACTCGCACCCAGGCAAGGCTTGGCCACCACGCAATTTCAGAGGCAGCTGCATCCGCAAATTTCAGCTGGACCTTTTGGGGTTAAGGGTTTACGGTCTAGGGCGTAGGGGTTAGAGATTATTGTGCTCTATCGGCTGTGTGTATATACATATATGTATGTGTGTATATATATATATATACATATTGCTTTTAATATGTCACGTCTATCTACCGGTCTATCTATCTACCTACCCACCTAGCTAGCTAGCTAGCTGTCTGTCTATGTATCTATCTAACCGTCTGTATGTGTGTGTATATATATATATATGTTGACTTATCCATTTACTTGTTTGCCTTGTTTATCTATCTGTATTTGTATTTGTTTATCGGTAGATAGATGTAGATATATGTGGTATACACATATTTATATGTATTCACCTACACATCCAACATGATGCGGAGTGTGGAACATTGAAGTACTGGGGACTTTGTAGGGGTTCAGGTTCGGAGACCGCCTGAACCTCCTCAACCCCACGACATCACGAAACATATCTTAAGCGTACACCACGAATGTGTTTAGGGTTAGAGCTCAAGGACCATGATATGCATGAGGCTGAACGAACAGCGCCAAGAACGACTTAACCAAAAAGGCTTCGAGTAGGTCTCCCACGCACTGGATCTCGTCCTCCAAGTCGTCGCATGGTGCTTCGAGCTTCCGGACCTTTGAGGACAGAGTTTAGGGTTTAGGGTTTAAGGTTTAGGGTTTAGGGTATAGGGTCTCTTAAAGCTAGCGGTGTCTTGCTAAGCCCGACGGCAAGGATCCTACTATTCAGAGACTACGGTGGGATCCTCTATCCGGCTTCGTGCCCGGGCTCTAGAGCAATAACATGTCTAGAATCCTAAACCCTAAACCCCCTAAACCCCCTAAACCCTAAACCCTAAACCCTAAACCCTAAAACCCTAAACCCTAAAAGCGACTTCGAGATTGGGACCTCGGGTTTCGAGTTAGGCCGCAGGGTTTGGAGATCAAGGCACTAGGTTTCGGGTTCGGCTTAGGGTTTGAAGCCGCGGGTTTCGGGGTTAGGGCTTAGGGTGTAGGGTTTCGGGTGTAGGGATTTGGGGTTAGGGTTTAGGGTTTTTTGGCTTAGGGTTTAGGGTTTAGGGTTTAGGGCCTAGGGGTTAGGAGGTTTAGGGTTTTGGGGCTAGGGTTTAGGGTTTAGGGTTTTTGGGTTTTTAGGGTTTAGGATTTAGGGTTTAGGGTTCGGGCTTGGGCTTTCCAACTCAAGGTTGAGGGTGTATGCTCCCGAGTCTTGGACATGCTACAGTTTAGCGTTTGGGAAGCGCTTGCCATCAAAGTGCCAAATGGGTAGTTCTCTAAGTTCGGGTCCCTTTTTAAGTCAGCAATATAGCACGGCACCCTTATCACGAGGGCCCGGAAAAAAGGTACCCTAGTTTAGAGAACCACCCAAATGTAGAAGCCAGGCCCTGAACTCTGAAACACTACCCTCAATTCTAAACCTCGAGCGGCTGCTTTTCGATCATCTTCCCAGATCCCAAACCCCCTAAACCCTTTACGCCGACCCGGACAAGCCCTTAAGAACCCCTCAAGCACCGGCTAAACCCTAAATAAACTTTACTCTAAGCCCGTTCTAGAGCAGCCGCCTAAACCACAGATGCTGAAAATCCTGTTGGAACCACTCAACAAACCCTATCAGAACAGCCTCATAAACTTTACATCACGTCAGAAAGACCGAGCACTAAACCCATTCAAAACAGCCGCCGAAGCAGTGACCCTACACCAGACCAGCCTGGCTAAACCTGAAACCCTGCTCCACACCCCCAAACCCCAAGCCCCAACCCTATTAGTATTAGTATTAGTATTAGTATTAGTATTAGTATTAGTATTAGTATTAGTATTAAGATTAATACCCGTATTAATATCAATATTAGTAGTAGTAGTAGTAGTAGTAGTAGTAAACGCCAACCCCCAATGCATCTTCGGCCCTGCCTCTTTCGAGAACTCCAGCTCGAGAGCCTGCTGAAAATCTCCACTAAGATCACTGCAACTTTCAACCAAAAACCCTAAACTCTAAACCCTGTTCCCTACGCCTGGAGCTCGGGGTTCAAGTGGCTCCTAACTCCTCCTCTGGTGGATTGTGTTTAGGGTTTAGCCTTCAGGGTTTAGGGCTTAGGGTTTGGCCTTCAGGGTTTAGGATTTGGGGCTTAGCCTTCAGTGTTTAGGGCTTAGGGGTTCAGCCTTCAGTGTGTAGGGTTTAGGGGTTCAGCATGCTTTGCCCGGTCTCCCCTATTTACTGCAAACTTCTGTGTAAGTCCCATTGGTGACCCAGCAATCTGCCGCTGCCCCAGAGCTTCTAAGTTGCCTCTTCGTTCCCGAAGGCAACTCACCCATATCTTCATATTTATCTGCATATGCACGTACACATACATACATACATACATACATACATACATACATACATACATACATACATACGAGTATGTATGTATGTATGTATGTATATATATATATAGATAGGTGCAATACAAACTGTATCTACAGCTATACATATATATATATATATAGACATAAACAGATGCAAGTGAGTCTGTATCTATATATATATATATATGTACATATATATATATACACATACATCTATGTACATACATAAACACATACATACATACCTGTATATATATATATACATGTTTATATATATATATATGCATATACATCTACATCTACATGTGTGTGTGTGTATATATATATATATATGTGTGTGTGTGGGTGCGCGTGTCTTCGAGTTTGTATTTATATCTCATATTGATGCTTGTGGTTGCTTAATTGCTCGTTTTATATATACTTACTTCTGTATTTGTATCTACTTCTGAAGTCTTTCTCTAAATCTAGATCTGTATCTATAACATATTTTTTATGATAGTTATGTTTGTATTTATGTACTGATGTATGCACGTAGGAGTTCGTCGAAATGATTATTAATCTATGTAGTCTGTGTATGTATCTAGTGATGTACTCTAGTTTCCCATTTATGGTGCTGTCTATTTGTGTGTCTGTCTTTGCTCGATTTCATTTGCATATTTCTTCGTATGAAGCTTATCAGATTTATCTCTCCCCCCTAAACCCTAAACCCTAAACTCTCTCACTCTCCTCTCTCTGTCGCATCTACATTGGACTGCACAATGGGATTCAGCTCCGCATGGCGCTCCTACGTGAAGCGGGGCTGGGATCCTGAATCCCGAAAGGTCCCATAATATCGTGGCCGTCGTAACTACTATTGATGATAGAAATCCTGCATTACCTTGAGGACCCTAAACTATGAGAATTATTGAAAGTTCCCTATTACGAGTAATGCAGGATTTATATCATCAAACATAGTACAGAGCTTGGGGGTCCACTGTACCACACTTATAAGGAACCCGAAGGAATAACATTGGCAACTACCTAGGCTTCTATACTACCTGATAAACCCTAAACCTGAGCCCTGAACTGTTCGTGTGCTTCAAGGCCTCTAGACATCGCTGAAGGGAGCCGGCCAGCTCCATTGAGAGGTCCGGCTCGTCCACCTCCCGGTGGGAAGGTTTGAGGGGCGAGGATCCCACGAGGAAACGTCGCTTTACATCAAGGTAGATTGACAGAGTGTAGATGGTGTAGTCTGGGAGGTAGAGGAAGCTTCGGAGCCGAACTTGAGGCTCTGAGCGTGACCTTTCCTTGGTTTAGGATGCAGAGTTGCGTGGAGGCCCTCTACATCAATTTGACTCACCCACTCCTAGACCTTCATTCGGGTTCAGGGTCTGAGGGCTTAGTGGTAAAGGCCGGCCTCTGGGAATCCAGTGTGTGGATCTTGCGCCTGCACTAAGTGGTGACTCACCGGGCAGAACCGTCTCTGCAGGCGGTCCCAGCAGCATTTTGTCTGCCTTCCTCGGCACACCGCCAGAAAGGAAGATAGCCATTGCCATCGGCAAGCACAAACGCGCCATGACCGTCATCAGCATCTCCATCTCAAGTCATCAGCAACATCATCATGATGAACAGCAGGCGAGGCATCATCGTCACCACCATCCTCATCCTCATCATCATCATCACCATCACAATCACCACATCATCACCAGCGCCGTGAGCCACAGCATTAACATCTGAGCATCATCTTCTCTATCATCGTCATCCTGTTCCTTCAATCTAACATCTTTCAAGAACCTGAATCCAAGGCTGTAGGCACTGCAGAAAGCACTGCGAGGTGGGGGCTGGGCCTCAGCTGCCCCATGGCGAGTTGAATTCATGGTAGCCGTGATCAGCTAGACTGCAAAGCAGTGTTTAGGCATTGGCAAAAGCTTGGAGGGTTCAGGGCCTGGGCTTTAAGTTAAGACGGTCCTCAGGCACCTGGTGATCCCGAGAGCTCTTCTTGCCTATATGCGCGAGCTTCAGCAAGGGCAAGATTCAAGAGCAGCTACTCTGGGCTAGTTAGCGTGTGGTGCCTGTTTGCTCGAGCACATCACAGCTGTCATGTTCAGGCACATGAGGCACACGAAGTGGCAGCGCCCCGGGCTGCTACAGAAAGTCTCCAGCGCCCATCCCGGAGCAAAGACATCCGTGCTTCAGCTACATGCACACCTTGCAACCGTGAACCCTAAACCCTAAACCTCTAAATTCTAAACTCAAGAACTCTAAACACTCAAACATCCAACAACCCCGAGAGATCCTAGTTCTTCGTTTCTTTCCCCCGCTGCAGCTGCTTTGAAGCGTCACTGTCGGGTGGGCCAGGAATCGGAACATCACTCCTTCGAGAGTGGCTCAGGCTTTCGGGCTTCAGGGGCTTGGGGTGTAGGGTTTACGGTTTAGGGCTGTAGGCGTGTAGGGTTTAGGGCTGTAGGCGTTCAGGGTTTAGGGCTTAGGGTTCAGTGTTTAGGGTTTAGGGCTGTAGGCGTTTAGGGATTTAGGGCTTAGGGCTTAGAGAGTGCTTTTTGTTCCGGCTCTTGTCCTCCTTGTTACAGGCTTGAACCTTTGGGCTTCAGGGCTTAGTATAGGGGCCTCAATAATTAGAATAGGGTTTTGGCATTTGGGGCCCATTATACAACAATTATAATAAGGAACCCTAAAAATTATATAGGTAATCATTAAAGCCCCTACACTAGGGCGTCAAGAGTTTAGGGGTTTGGGGGGTTAGGGGCTTACAGTTTAGGCTTTACACACCATTAGGGTTTAGGAAGGTGCTGGGTTTTCGACCTGGACCTAAACCATAAACCCTTAACCCTAAAACCTGAGCCCTAAAACCTAAACCTTGGGATTTGCAGGTAGAGGGTTTGGTTTGGGCTTTCTGGATTCGACCCGTACCAGGGGGAGTTGAGTGAAAGCCCCAGGCTCACCGAAGGCCCAAGCGTCCATGCACAAGCGGAAACCCTAAACCTGGGGCCTCAACCCTACAACCTCGGTGCCCCTGGGGATATCAAGGAAGGTTGCGGTTCGCCACCGCAGAAGAGCATAATTCAGGGTTTGGGGTTTAGAGTTTTTGCAGTTTAGAGTGTAGGGGTTCAGGGTTGAGGGTTTCTCACTCTCTTCTGCGGCACTACTTGCAGGCTTTATGGGTTGCAAACAGAGCTGCGGGTTTGGAGTTTAGGGCTTGGGGACTTTTCTTCGGCTCGATTCAGTTGACTTTTTGTTCAGGTGAACTTCCCGATCGTCTGGCCGGCTTTGTACTTTGCCCTTCTATGCAAAGCTGTGGCGCACTTAATTCGTGCCTCTTTCTTCTTCCTTGAGTCGTTCCACCGGCGTGGTCACAACACCTAGAACCTAAGCTCGACACAGCCTGCATACGAGCTTCAGTCCAAATCTCCTACACTGCACCAACTTGCATCCGCGGAATGTGGATTTCCGTATCCTGAACCCTCGAACTCGGGTTCCCAACCCCTGAACCCTGCTGAAGCTCAACCGCGCACAAACTCCAAACCCTCATCTCAGATCGTCAACACCAAAACCCTAAACCCTAAACCCTCGATCGTCAACACCAAAACCTTCCTAAGACCCAAGTGGGAGCCTTCAGGGACAGCTCCCTATCCAACCTCGAGAAGATCGAGAAGGCACTCCCAAGTCGGGACTTGCTTCAGGATTCCGACTTGTTTAGGGGGCTTAGGGGGTTTAGGGTTTAGGCTTTAGGGTTTAGGGTACTTTCGACGTGGGAGGCACTAGTCTTCCGAGCACTTTGGGGTGAAATGTTGAGGTGTATGGGATTCGGAAGCTTCGGCTGCATTTGTCACCAGCTATTGGTGGCGGAACATGTCCGAGCTCGGAAGCGCCAAAATTCATCTAAAAAGCCTTACATCACTAAAAAGCCTTACATCACTGCCCCTCACCTCCAAAACCGCCCATGCCCCAAAGCTGACATGCCGGCTCTGCAATTCCTGAACACTGGAGCCCGAAACCAAAAGGACAACAGCCCCTAACCGAAACCAAGACCTCACCCAACACCCTAAACCCTAGACCCCAACACCCTAGACCCTAGGCCCTAGACCCCAACACCCCAAAAACTAAATCCCGAAAGCCTAAACCCTAGGCCCTAGACCCCAACACCCTAAAAACTAAACCCCGAAAGCCTAAACCCAGCAGAAAAAGCACCCCTGCAGCGAGGGCCCGGCTGCTGCACCAACGACCCCGCTGTCGCACGGCACCTGGGAAATATGGCGTTCTCACGGTTTAGCGTTTAGGGTTTAGGGTTTAGGGTTGTCTGGGGATCCTTGAAGAATTACTACAGAGATACTACAAGGACGGTTTAGGGTTTAGGGTTTAGGGTTGCTACAAGGGTACTGGAGCTGCTGGTAGGGTGTTGGGTTCAAGTTTAGGCTTTTGGATGTAAGAGGGGGTTTCGGAATTCAGGGGTTTTCGTCCAGGTGTTACAGTAAGGGTTTCGGAAGTTCTGTGTTCTGAACTGTAACGCTACGGCCGTAAAAGACCTGAGGATTGTTGTTTGGGGTTTAGGGTTTAGGCTTTCAGGGTTTGGGGGGGCTGGTTGCTTGGAGTTTTTGCGTTGTCCCGCCAACTCTCGCTGATGGATCAAAGCTCCTCGCTGTTCAGAACTCGGTTTGGCGCTGCCTCGTCCCAGACATAGATTGTTCAGGTCAGGTTCTTCAGGAGCTTAAGTTCCGCGTCATTTCTGGCTTTCTCGATCTTTCTTCCTTGTGCTTTGCTGCCTGCTTGTGTTTCCTCAAACCCGTCATCCTAAACCCTAAACGCAAAACCCCCTAAACCCCCTAAACCCCAAACCCCGAAACCCCAAACCCCGAAACCCCGAAAGCCCCGAAAGCCCCGAAAGCCCCGAAAGCCCCGAAAGCCCCGAAAGCCCGACACCCCGCCCCCCCCCCCCCGCTAAGCTGAAGCCGAAACAGCCGAAACTGAACCCTAAGACTTTCCGAGTTGAGGCGCTTTCTTTGTAAGCAAAGTTCTCACTGTATGTTATAAAGGCATAGGTGTAAGATATGTAATCTTTACACTGTAATGCAGAATCTGCTATGACAATATAAGATATATTATACAATATACAATATATACGAAACATTACGAAACCCTAAAACCCTAACCCCTCGCCAGGTTCGGCACCGGTCCAGCATGGGAGGCACGGTTGCCATGTCGAAAAGCCCCCGGCCAAGCCTGGGGGAGCTCCAAAATGGGAGTTTCCGAAAATAGGGGGCCCTAATATAGTACCCTATATAATAGGATCCTTTTTATAAGGACCCCAAGATAAGGTACCCTAATTTTCGCAAACCCCCAAATGGCACGGAAAAGAAGTCCCTGAAGGCCTACCCGGGTTTAGGGGTTTAGGGTTTAGGGTTGAGGGCTTAGGGTTTAGGGTTTAGGGTTTAGGGTTTACCCTAAGCCCTAAACCCTTAAACAAAGCAACCCAGCACAGGTCTTCAAAAAGGCCGAGATCCGGGCTAGCACAGGGCTTCAAAAAGGGCCGAGATCCGGGCTTCTTTAGGGCTTAAACCCTAAACCCTTAACCCAGCACAGGGCTTCAAAAAGGGCCAAGATCCGGGCTTCTTCCGGGCTTAAACCCTACAGCCTAAACCCAGCCAAAAAAAAAAAAGGCCGAGATCCGGGCTTCTAAACCCTAAACCCTAAACCCAGCACAGGGCTTCAAAAAGGCCGAGGTCCGGGCTTCTGCATCCCTATCACGTCGCCTGTCCTGCCGTCGACCACGACGCAGAGCATGGCCTAAGTTTCGCTCGCAAGAAGGCCTCCAGGCGCCTGAAGCAGCAGCTATGGGGCAAAGGCATCGGCATACAAAATATGATATGCAGTACATAAGAGGCAAAAGGTAATATAGTATATGATATATATATATATGTAGATATACTGGCCAAGCACACGCAACTTGACATGAAGACTGATCAACACAGCGGCCCTATGATGGAGCCTGTATATATAGCATATATATATATATATACTACTTCAAGCAAAATGCCTTCAAGGTATAGGGCTATGCCTATCCGCAAAGGCACCCCAACTAATGCCTCAAAACACCTCGATGAGCCTTCTCTTTGATATGAACCCGGCAAGCTCGAAACCCATGTGTTAGACAAGCCACGTCCGCACATACTTCCTCATCCGAGGTCACATCCAGCAGGAAGATGTCCTGCTATTCTTGCTGGCTTTATTGTCAGCGTTACCAGTCGTGTCCTGGCGATCATTCTTACATCGCTTACTTCGATATCTTCCCTACCTTCATCTTGAGAGCATTATCCGGGTTAGTGCTTTCGCTCAAAGACGCTTCTATCACTGCCGCCTGCATTCTCTGCAGTGCGTGGTCGGAAGATGCTTATCACTTATCCCTGTTGATCATTACACCATGAAATTCCATGTTCCTCCTTATCATAACAGCAGATGTTGTCATTGTTGGAATTCTGGTCGTCATTGCTGAAACTGTGGCTACGATGAGTAAGCCGCTGCTCTTACATCGCGGGATAACTCATGATGTTGGCAGTTCTGCAGTTACAACTACCACCACTACAACTAATACTACCACTACCCGACTACCACTACCAGTACCACTAAAACTGCTATTACCACTGCCACCACCACCACCGCCACCAATGCCACTACCGCTATAACCACCAGCACCACCACTACCACCACCACCAACACCACCACCACGACTGAGTACTACTACGACCACTACAAGGACGAGCACGACGACGAAGACTGCTACAACTGCCGCGAAAACTACCACTGTAAGATCGGCTTCCTGCTCAACAAATGCCATAAACCTTCACAGCTGATTGTCACAGGCTCCATGGAGGTGTCGTCCTATGTTAGGACAACCGCCAGTGCTAGAATCAAACAACATTCTGTTTCAGATTACACTCGTGCCTTACTGTGGCAGCAGCGTCCTGGATTTGCGCAACAGTGACGCAGAGTGGCAGCTTTCTCAGCCTTTGCAGCACGTGAACTAAAGCGTGAATGAAAGCCGAACTTCCAGCTCTGGCTCTTCAGGACATCTGGCAGAAACGGTTCGGGAAGGGGATTCCCTCGTTCATCGGAACCCCGAGCCTCCAACCCTGAACTCTAAGCCTCCACTCCTACAAACCCTCCAACCCAAACCCAGAACCCGGAACCCTGAAAAACACCCCGAACTCGAAACGAAAAACCTCAATACTCTCCTGGCTCCAAGGGGCGGAAACCGTAGCCCAGCTTCCGGCCGGTCATCCACCTGCGCTCAAACCCTCTACAAAACCCTACAGAACCCCTGTTCGAATCCTTGGTAGAAACCGTATAATACCCTTGTGAATCTCTACCCTAAGCCCCATCTGAAGCGTCAATCCAGCTGAAGAAGAAGGATCTAACACAGAAAGAGCTTCCGGGCGTGCGCTCCTTGTTATGTTGCTTTGTGGGACGGTCTACAACCTAAACCCTAGACCCCAAAACCCCAAACCCTGAACCCCAAACCCCAAACCCTGAACCCCAAACCCCAAACCCTGAACCCCAAACCCTAAACCCCAAACCCTAAACCACAAACCCTAAACCACAAACCCTAAACCCTAAACCCCAAACCCTAAACCCTAAACCCCAAACCCGAAACCCTAAACCCTAAACCCTAAACCCGAAACCACATAAACCCTAAACCCTAAACCCTACATTA
>CAJNDV010035551.1:9384-20140 GCA_905221635.1 Symbiodinium sp. CCMP2456
TTCACGGTTTAGGGTTTGGGGTATAGGATTTTTGGGGGGTTTTGAGTGTGGAGGTTCGTGGGAGCTCGGGCTTTCCGGGGAATAGAGCCTTAAGACTTTAGAGATCCAGGGGTTCAGGATCTCGGATTGGGGCACTTGGCTTGGAGGACACCCAAACCCTAAACCCTGCAGCTCTGAGACCTAGAGGATGGGTGCAGAGACCCTGGCATAAACCCTAAACCCTAAACCCTAAACCCTAACCCTAAACCCTAACCCTAAATCCTAAACCCTAAACCCTAAACCATCCCCCGTTTGAGGAAGGGACCTTGAATCCTACCGAAGATGTGTCAAAAGGGTCTGGAAGAATGAACCGGTAAGCCTGCAGCTGACATCCGAGGGGCCATGGACTCTTGGAACCAGTCCCTAAACCCCCAAACTAGTCTTCGCTTGACAAACTCATGGAGATGTTTGCGGCCGGGTGTCTGGCGAGGGTGGAGGGAGTCGTGGTTTGGGGTTCAGAGTCCTTGCGTCAGGATTTAGGTTGTGCTGTGTAGTGTTTGTTGTGACGTCTCGGTGGGCTTGGATTTAATGTGGTTTGGATTTTGTATGATGTAATATGGAAGCCGGAACATTTGCCAAATTTGTCCCTTAGGGGTTCCTTATTGCATTGATAGTTGAAGATAGCCCCAAACAGTCGTCAAACCCTAGGCCCTAAGCCCTGAACCCCACACCCTAAACCCTGAACTGTCGGGACTCCCTCTTGGGAGCTTCGGGTTTAGGGCTGTGGCTGGAGGGCCTTGGGTTTTAGGTAGACGGCCAGAAACGGCCCGTCGAAGGACCTAACGACTCTTGGGAGGCTGCTGCGACTGCGAAGATGCGAATGCTTTGTGCGACGGGGGGAGCTCTTTAGGTCCACAGACTAACCTCAAAGATGCTGGGAGCTCAAGCATGCTCACAATTGAACTGCTGGTCCCGCAGCAACCTTAAGGCTTAAACAACTGACCTCACCTTAACTACATCTCAAGAACCGAGCTTCTATACTTGAGCCCGGCATGGAATCGAATGCCTCGAGCGTGCGCTTCAGCTGCAGCATGATGTGGGCGTCCCGCGCGGAGCAAGGGTTGAACGCCTCCTTGTCGCGACTTCCAGTCGAAATCCAAGCCGAAACCCTGAACCACCAAAATCGAAGCCCTATCGCCCCCAAACCCTGCCCGCAGGGCCCCAACTAAACCCCAAACTCTAGATAATCCTAAACCCTAAACCCTGAACCCGAAACCCTAAACCCTAAACCATAAACCCTAAACTCTAGATAAACACCCACAGAAGTTCGTGCAACCAGGTTTGACCTGGGAGACACCCGAGCATCAGAGCTGGCGAGGCTCAGCGGTTCTAGCAGCAGGCAGGGGTTAGGGTTTAAGGTTTCGGGTTTCGGGTTTCGGGTTTCGGGTTAGGGAGGCCTTTCATGAATCTCTGCTTCTCTTGCAGCAGGTCACAGGAGATAGTTACATGGTCCTTGCTTCGTGCCAGTAGTACCGGTGCCATTTTTGCTGCTCGCAACGCTGGAGTGAAGGTGATATTCACGTAGGGTGCTCCTGCCCTTGACGTGCCTTTGGCAGCTCAGGGAGCAAGTGTACGAAAAAAGGGGGCCCTAATGACTAGATTTCGGTTTTCTTGTTCAGGGTAACTGGTTCCCTGTTGGGGCTAGATTTAAAATGGTCATGTCTAACCCTTATTGGGTTTGATTACAACGAAAAATGTAGACTTGTATCCAATAAGGACCCAAGTAAGTTATCGTAGAAGTATCTGAACCCTGAAGCATAATAAAAACATCTATGATTGTTCAGGGCCCCTATATTACGTAAACGTCCGCTCGCGTGGCAAGCCACGGAAAATTCTTGGCAAGGCCCCTAACCAGACCTGATGACACTGTAAAACCGCAAACCCCGAAACCTTAAACCGCCGACCTTGCCGAAGAAGCTAGATTTCCGGAGCGGCATCGGACGGTTGACCCTCAGCCTGCTCCCTCTTGGGCACCCAAGACCTTTGCATTTAAGGCCGGCTCTGCTTTGTTCAACAGGCTCAGCTCCGCCAGAATCTCAGCATGCTTCTTGCGGTCGAGAGGGTACAGCGCCCATATCACGATCGCAGAGAGAAGCGCCAGGATGCTCGGCACCAAGGAGTAGAAGATCCGGATGGCTAAGCGTGCAGCTTCCGCCTGTGGCACCACATCAGCCCGGAAGCCCGAGATATCGATGACCAGAAACCCCAATGCCACCAGCAACGATGCAGCCAACTTCGAGGAAATATCGAAAAGAGCCACAATCTTGGCTTCATCCCGATGCCCCCGGGTCAGCAGCTGCAGCGCGTCTGCCACATCTGCCATCATAGAGAAGCGGACAACTGAGCTCCCTCCCATCACCGATCCGGCTGAGATGATGCAGGCAACATAGATCCCCAATGCCTGACGCTCGACCGCGGCAAAGATGAGGCCTAACACTGAAAACTGGACCAGAGTGATGAAGATCAGGGTCATCTTCTTGTCAAACTTCTTGGCTACCCAGGCCCAGAAAGGCACGAAAAGTGCACCCAGGAAGATGTAAAGACCCAAGAGCCATTCGACACCTGCACGGGGGGGTCGGGTTGGGTTTAGGGTTTCTCGTGCCTTAAACGACTCAAAGGACAAGGAACACACCACCCTGGGAACCCTGAGAAGGACCGTCAGGTGACCCAGCCCCTCCTTGATCTTCGAGAACGTACTTCACGAAGAAGGGATAAAGCAATGCGTTGCCTGTAGTGGCCATGAGCGCCAAAACCGTCGCGATGTAGAGGGCAATGGCCGGGCGGCAACCAGAGATGTTGCGAAGGAAGTACATCTGCGAGCTGGCGGAGCCATCTCGAATCCCACCTGGAGCCGATGCCGCGGTCGTATCGGGCACCAGGCAGAAACACAGCACACCACTTACGACCATGAAGAAGGCCCAGAAGGAAGCAGCCAGGGTCAGCCGAAGGGGTCCGGAATCGCCAAGGAGAGCTCCCGCGACGCTTGGTAGCACCGCGCCCAGCATAGCACCGAGCACCCACATGAACTCCCGGACTGAGACCAGCTTCGTCTTCGCATCATACTCGGGTGTCAGGTCGATGGCCCATGCCATCCACGGTATACGAGCCACTGTCAAGAACATCTGCGTCACCAGGCCGAAGGCAGCTGCAAAGGCCAGGGCCGAGTTCGGGCTCCCAAAGTCCGGTGGGGAGAAGAGCGCCACGAAGGAGGCCGCGAGCCCAGAGCTGCCTAGGAGCAGAAAGGGCCGGCGCCGACCCGAGGGAGTTCGGCACCGGTCGGAGAGGTAGCCCAAGAGCGGATCGGAGATGGCATCGAAGATCTGTACCACAGTGGTCACGGCTCCAATCTGGCTCAAAGGCACCCCAAGATTGTCTGCATACAGTGCTGGAAGGTACAAGCTTATCATCACCACGAAAGCTCCGAAACCAATACCGGGCACTCCGTACGCCAACGTCGCAGGGACAGAGACATGAGTGGTCCCTCCAGCTTGTAGGGACGCCATACTACGAAGCTGTCGATGGCTTCTTGCGCTAGGCTTCGGTTTGGCAACAAATCTGGAGCCCGAAGCCTTACTTCCTTAATTTAAAGCTTAGGGTTTAGGGGTTCCGAAGCCATGACCCTAAACCCTAAACCCTAAACCCTAAACCCTAAACCCCCCAACCTTCATCAGGGAGCTCTAAGTCTCTAAGCCAGAAGACACATGCAGAAGTACGAGGTGCTCTTGCCGGCTTCATGCGCATGCCGGATCCGCTCTTTGCCGATTCACAAAACCCCAAGCCCTATTTGCCGTCATAGTCCTCGAAGCCGTAATTCCTGAAGTCGGGGAAGCCTCGGAGTTCCTACAAAAAGAGGCCGAAAAGCGCCCTGCCGAAGCTCATCATACAAGAACTGAAGTCAGAGCCCCGTGAATCTTACCGCCGCAAACCCTTAACCTCAAACTCCACAACGAAAATCCCCAAAAAAAGAGTTCCGTAAAGGCCTGAAATCCCTGACTTGAAAGATCTACTCTCCAGAGAAAGAGCCCCTGCATGTACAGCCTCACAAGAAGCCGCCATAGAGGCCCACCTGAACACCAAAACCCCTCCCAAACCCAAAACCCTGAACCCGAAACCCTGAACCTTGAACCACGAACCCCAATGAACCTCAAACCCTAAAACCCTCAACCCTAAAAACCCGAAACCCTAAACCGTTCGCCCCCAGGAGTCTCCTTGGGTCGCCCCTCCAAGCCGGCAGCCACTGCGGCACAGTATGCCGTCACCCCGCAGCAGCCGGAGCGGACCTGTCTTAATCTGTCTTCTTTTGGGCTTCGGGCTGTAAGACTCCTTAAGGCTCTCTAGGGCTCTTTAGGGCTCTTTAGGGCTCCTTAGGGCTCTTGAGGGGGGCTCTGTAGGCATCTTTAGCGTTCGTTGAAGCTCTTTAGGGTTCTGTGAGTGCTCTTTGGGAGTGGCTTGAGTTCAGTGCTTCAGAGCTTAGGCTTCAGGCATGAGCCTTCTTGTTAAGCTTCAAGGCACAGGGCTTGGAGTTTAGGGTTTAGGGTTTGGGGTTTGGGGTTTGGGGTTTAGGGTTTAGGGTTTAGGGTTTAGGGGTTTAGGGTTTAGGGTTTAGGGGTTTACGGGTTTTGGGTTTGGGGTTTTGGGGTTCAAGGCTCAGGGTCCAGGCTTCATGGGGCGGCTTGGGATCTGCTTGAGGGCTCAAGGGACTTCGTGAGTAGGGTTTAGGGTTTAGGCTTTAGGGTTTAGGGTTTAGGGTTGAGGGTTTAGGGTTTAGGGTTTAGGGTCTAGGCTTTGGTTAGGTGGTTCGGGTGCGGATTCGTCAGTGGCACATCCTCTGAACCCCAAACCCTAAACCCTATCTCAAACCCGAGGCTTACAACCCTGAACCGCTGCAGCCCTCCCCCAAACCCTGAACCCCTGAAGCCTTAATACAATGTGCTGACCGCGATAACAGGAGTAAGCTCAAAAACAAAAGACGACTAAACCTACGCACGAACCCTACACCCCACAATCCCAACCCCTACATGTGAGTAGGGTTCTGTAAGGGTTTATGTCAAGTCTCTTGTGGTTCTCTGTGGCTTTATGGGAGCTCTCTTGCGATTCGTTCACGGCTTATAAGAGCTCTTTGGCGCTTCGTTCGGTTGCCACAGAGTCTTTGCTGCTTTACGCTTCCTTTAGTCTTTATATTACGATCTTTCAAGATTGATAAGCCCTGTTTTCACCAAGTTTCTTCTAGGGCCCCCAGAATGACCCTAAACCCCTAGAAACCCTGAACCTCAATCCTCATCCCTAAAAAAAATTAGGAAAAAACCCTCCGGGCGAAGAGTGAGGCTGATCCCGCCTCAAAGGCCTTCTGGAGGGCCAATGCATCTCTGCGGATGCCTTTAGGGTTTAGGTTCTATTTAGGGTTTAGGGTTTAGGATTTAGGGTTTAGGGTTTAGGGTTTAGGGTTTAGGGGTTTAGGGTTTAGGGTTCAGGGCTTAGGGTTCAGGGGGTGGCCCCTTAATAAGGAATACAATCGGGATCACACCAATGACGACTCCAGCAACGAAGGGCCTGATTCTTATTGGTGATGCTGACTCTGCTTTTGGTGATTGAAAACCAGGGATTTCTTCAACAGACAAGAGAACCCTAAACCCTAAACCCTAAGAAGCCCTAAACCCTAAAAACCCTTAACCCTAAACCCTAAGAAGCCCTAAACCCTTAACCCTAAACCCTGAGAAGCCCTAAACCCTCATATAGCCCTAAACCCTAAACCCTAAACCCTAAGAAGCCCTAAACCCTAAACCCTTAGCCGGATCAGGGCTTTGGAGATCCATAAAGGTTTTATGGGGTTTTAGGGTTTAGAGTCTGGGGTGTGGGTTTGGGGTCTAGGGCTTTTTTGTAGTTCTAGCGTTTTATTGAACCCTGAACCCAAAACCCGTGTTTTTGGGCTTGGGGTTTAGGGCCTTGGCGGCTCTTCGATTCTCCGGCCGGTCCTTCAGTCTCCGCACGGTCGCCCAAGTGCTCTGGGGGGGACACCAAGTCGGGCACATCGAAGCCGTTGGAGGCCTCCAGGAGAATCTGAGACGACACCAGCGTAAATAATAGGGTTCAGGGTTTAGGGTTTAGGGGTTTAGGGTTTTAATGTTAAGGGGCTTACGTAAATAATAGGGTTCAGGGTTAGGGTTTAGGGGTTTAGGGTTTTAATGTTAAGGGGCTTAGGGTTTAGGGGTTTAGGGTTTAGGGGTTTAGGGGTTCAGCTTTAGGGTTTGAAGGATGGAATCCCCAATACACGGACCCCCACAAGGAACACTTAAGTATAAGAAAAATGTGGAACACCCTATGAAGCGCCTTACAAGAACCTTCATTACATGCCTTTAGAGTCCCCTGAGGAACCCTCATGAAACGCTTCTAAAAAACCGAAGAACCCCTCCCGTTTTGGAGTGCCGGGTTGTTCAAATCCGGATTAGAAGTAAGGAGTAACTTATCTCATACCAGGCTTCTCTCACAGCAGCGTTGTTTCATGCATAAGCTACATAGCTTCCTGCCATACTGCTAAAAGCTATCGGGTAGAGTTCCTTTGATCACCTTCCGCGTGTCACGATAGACTTAGGGCCCCGGGTCATAAAGCATCGGGGGGCGTAGCCAGTAGGACTATGATTCAATTAGTTACACGTATGATGAAAGAGGATGAAAGAATAGCCTTCAATTAAGGCACTGAAAACCATACTGCGCCATGATCCTTTCAGGACTCATCCCTTAACCCCCAGCTCTCAGCCCTTGAAACCTCAAACCCCAAACCCGAGACCCTCAACAACCCCTAAACCCTAAACCCCTAAACCCTAAACCCTAAACCCTCAGCCCCAAACGCAACAGACTCTCTGCTCCTGCAAGAGCCAGGTCTTCGCCCCCTCCAGCCAGCCGCCCTGCTGTTGGCGGTAGCTGGCCTCAGGTTCGGGGTTTGGTCAGGAGTGGTGAGTTTAGGGTTTAGGATTTAGGGTTTAGGGTTTACGGTTTAGGGTTTAGGGTTTGGGGTTTAGGGGGGTAGTTTAAGAGGGGCTTCTAATCGGGTATAGGAAAGTTTGAGCTTTGGGTCTTTGGGACTTTGGGCGTGGAAATGAGGGGAGGGGATTCTTGATTTGCAGTGGCTCTTAAAGGATTTATCGGGCTCCGGGCTCGGGCTCAGGGGGTTCGGGTTCAAGGGCTTGGGATTAACAAGTTGCTCTGGCTGTTGGCTCGGAGAGTGACGACGACGAGCATGCAACGACGAAAACAGCGACGGACGACTAGAAGGACAACAAAAGAAAATGCGAGAACAAACTGCGTGGCTACGTCTCAGACTACTGCTACTACATTGTGCAGACTTTCAACCACCGTCATGGCCTTCATCAGAAACTTGACCATCAACATCAATATCACCGCCACCACACAACCATCGTCAGTCACGGTTGTCGACCCAACCGCATCGAAAAAAAAACAGATGTATAAAAGAAGAAACATCTGGAACCCTTTCGCGCTCGTCTAAGACCCTAAACCCTAAAACCCCTGAAGCCCCAAGTCCTGAGCACCCTAAAAATGCCGAAGCTCTACGCCTCTACGAAACTTGGTCCTCCTCCGTGAAGTCTTCTGCCGAGCAGCCATCTGCTGGGCAGTCATGTCCGCCACGCGCTGGCAGACCAAGTCCGTGTGCTTCGGTTTTTCCAAGGCCTCCCGAGCTTTCAGAGGAGGAGCCGGTTTAGGGTTTAGGGTTTAGGGTTTAGGGTTTAGGGTCTAGGGGAGGAGCCGGTTTAGGGTTTAGGGTGTAGGGAGTTGGAACATGATGGGTTTGTGGTTTTGGGGGCTTAGGAATATCAGTATCCTCATGTCCATGAGTCCATAAGGTAAAGCATAGGGAATCCCAGCACCAGTCATACTAAATCCATGTTCCAACTTTCTGGGGTTCACTTTAAGCAGGGTCTGACAGGGCTTGCAACTTGCACTTAAGACCTTCAAAAACTTTGCAAGGGTTTGTAAGGGGTTTATAGGAGGTTTACGAAAGTTTTAATACGGATACTATGGGGATTCAATTCCTGCATATGCTATACCCCAAAACCATATTCTGACTGCATAGGGCCGATCGTTCTTATGTTCAAGTTGCCCGTAGACAGCCTGAATCGCACAGCCGCGTCTGCTCACAGGGACTAACCTGGCGACCTTGTGATTATATGAATGCCTTATAGAGCGTTTTGGGTTTTGGGTTCAGCGAGGGGGGTTTACATTAAGTCTCTTGCATGAGGACTCCTTTCTAAGGAGCCCTCGTGGAATCGCAGTGGACTGAAGCAACTTCAGGCTGTTCTTGTAAGGGCTTCTAAGCAAGGTCCTTTCGAGATCAACAAAGTATGGGTGGACGCACAGGTCTTTCAATGGCGCACCACAAACCCCAAACCAGCCCGAAGAACTCCGCGCCCACCAGGTAGACGTCGAAGCGCTTGCAGTTTCCCAAGACCACCGCCTCCTGCCGAATCATTTTGCCGGCTGGGGGCTGGAAGCTGCGGGAGCTATGGGTTCAGGTTTTAGGGTTCAAGGAAACCCTGAACCCTAAACTGTACCCTAAACCCTAAACCCTAAACCCTAAACCGGGGTCTTCAGTGAAAGTCCCCTAAACCGCAAAACGTTTCGGAATCTTGCGCCGTGTGGGCGTGGGGAGAACACCGGAGACACGACCTAACGGTTTAGGGTTTAGGGGTTTAGGGTTTAGGGTTTAGGGTTTAGGGTTTAGGGTTGAGGGTTTAGAACTGCTCGGCCCTAACCTTGAACCCCAGCCCTACGCCCAAACCCAGGACCGTCGACGCCAAACCCTGGACAATAGGCACTAGACATGGGAGTTCCCGAAAATAGGGGTACCTTATTTTGGGGTCCTCATAATAAGGATCCTACTATTTAGGGTGCTATATTAGGGTCCCCTATTTTTGAAAACCCCCACATCGAAAAAGCAAACCCCAACTGCCCAACTGCTCTCGGTTCGAAACACACAGCCCCGGACATCCTCGACCCTAAATCCGAGAACCCAAAAACATACATCCTTAACCATAAACCCTAACAACAGCTAAAAACATACAAACCTAAAGCTCAACGGTAAATCCTAACACCGTAAACCCTGCTCGCCTCTATGTCTGCGCCTGGCATTGACCGGAAAACGGAAGCCAGGCGCCGCGTCGTCCTCGCCACGCGAGGAAAGCTTTTGGGCTTCTAGGCCTCGCACGCCGCTGGGGATGTTAGGGTTTAGGGCCTAGGGTGTAGGGTTTAGGGGTTTAAGGTTTAGGGTTTAGGGAGACCCATCATGATGTAGGTAGTTCTCCAAATTAAATTAGGGTCCCTGCTTAGACCAAGTAGCAATGATGCACATCTACTCCAGAAACCCCCAAGTCTCAAGGCCCTGGAACGCGGATTCGGGTTGAGGGTTGCTTGAGGCCTCTGGGCTTCCACGAATAAGCTTTGTGTTCTCAGGGCTTGGAGGGTTGAGGGTGTTGACATTGGAGTGGTTCAGATCTCAGCTATCGGGTCTTTTTAACGTGGAAGGCTCTAATTTTAAAAAGCTCTAGTTTTAGAGTGACCTAACTTGATGATGATGATGACCATGATCATGATGAGGCTGATGATGATCCTAAACGGGACCAAAACATCAGATAGCATAGGGGCTTTCATGGTTGCACCGAGGCTCTGGCTAGAATCGAGCTCTAGGCTCTTATGACGCCCTTATCAAACGCCTTACATACCCTTGCAGTTAAACCCTTTAACTCCTATAAAACCCTGATAAGACTCTCACAAAAAGCCCGTGTACACGCCCCCTAAAACTCCGGGAGTCCTTGGCCGCGGGATGAAAAAGTCATGTCCATCCCCCAGCACCTTCTCCTTCCAGGTCCAGCACGACCTCGGGCTTCGGGGTTTCGGGTTTTGGGTGTTTTCGGGTTTAGGGATTTAGGGATTAGGGGTTTAGGGATTTAAGGGTTTAAGGTTTAGGGTGTTTAGGGATTAGGGTGTTTAGGGTTTAGGGGTGTAGGGATTTGGGGGCTTATGGATTTGAGGGTTTAGGGGGGTTAAGGAGTCAGGGTTTATAGGGTTTGTGGGGGGTTCAGGGTTTTTGGGTGGGTTTTGTGTTTATGGGTTTAGGGATTTAGGGTTTCAAGTTTTTTTCGAGTTTCGTTTTCGGTGATTTTGGTGTTTAGCGTTTAAGGTTTAGGTCCTTGGGGGGTTGTGGGGTTTGGGGGCGTAGGGATTTGGGTGTTAAGGGGTTTCGGGCTTTGGGGGGTTTGGGGCTTAGGGTCAATTACTCTAACCGTCGCGAATCCCAAACCCACAACCGTCAAACCCTACGCCCCAAGCCTTCAGGCCCCGAGCCTAAACCCTAAACCCTATCAAACCTTCGCAAAAGCCTAGACTCCCTCTGTCCCTCCCTTAAAGGACCCTTTGTACTCCTCCATGAAAGGCAAAGGACCCTAAACCCCTAAACCCCAAACCCTAAACCCCTAAACCCCTAAACCCCAAACCCTAAAACTTAAACCCTAAAAACCTAAACCCTAAAAACCTAAACCCTAAACCCTAAACCCTAAAAACCTAAACCCTAAACCCTAAACCCTACAAACCTAAACCCTAAACCCTAAACCCTAAGCCTGAAACCCAGTCTCTCAGCTGCCAGCGACAAGGGCGTGTGCCACCTGTGCGACGACCTGCCCTTCAAGTTTGGCGCTGCCCGTCTTTGCAA
>CAJNDV010035551.1:21389-43485 GCA_905221635.1 Symbiodinium sp. CCMP2456
TAGGGGTGTAGGGTTTAGGTTTTAAAGTTCAGGGCTTAGGGTTTAGGGTTTAGAGGTTTAGGGTTTAGGGTTTAGGGTTTAAGGGGCTTAGGGTTTAGGGTTTGGGGGTTTAGGGCTTTAGGGGTTTAGGTCTTTAGGGCTTTAGGGGTTTAGGGGTTTAGGGTTTTAGGGCTTTAGGGGTTTAGGGTTTAGGGTTTAGGGCTTTAGGGCTTTAGGGGTTTGGGGTTTAGGGTTCGGGACTTGGGGTGTACGGTTTCGGGTTTAGACATCAACCCCCCTCGATGCGACGCCCTACATAGACAAAAAGGGGGGCCTGAACAGTCAGAATAAGGTTCCTTCAAGAAGGGCTCCGTTTCTAAAGTGTATGTAACTATAAAGGGCTCTAATATAGAGAGGCCTTCATAATTAGAATAGGGTTTGGCGGTCTGTTATAATATAGTATGAGAAACCCGAAGGAATACTCGTGGTAAGTATTTAGGGTTTAGGGTTTAGGATTTTGCATTCCTCGAGTTCTGTATGCACCGTGACCTCAGCTATCATCGAAAATGTCTCGCCTGCGCCATCGGGTGCAACTCTCCGAAAGATAACCCCAGGACCGTAGAATCTGAACCTTAAACCCAGAAGCGAGACCGACACAAACCATGTCATTAGTAGAAACATGTGGACATCTTAACCCTTCTAGAACCTGAAGAGCAGAACGCGTTGGCAATTCGGAAACTCGAAAGATCGCGTTTCGGGCCAGGGTTCGACATGGAGATCAGACTCCTGGCGGTCCGGCTGCGAGGGAGAAACGGCCCGAGCCGTCTGGAGCCAGGCGTGCGACTGGAATGTTGGAGGCCTCAAACGGGCCGTTCTCTAAATTAGGGTTCCGCTTAGGGTCCTTTGTATAAGGGTGTCGTACTACTATTGGAATCTAAAACGGGACCCAGAACAGCTCCAACAGGTGGGATGAAACTGTTAACGGTTTGGGGGTTAGGGTTTAGGGTTTCGAAGGCCTGCTGTGGTAGTTCGGGAGATGTTCTTGTACAGTAAATACATGTACTGCCACTTTTGTTTAATAGTGCTACAACCAGTATTCAACCCGAAACCCTCCATCCCAAGAGAGCTTTGAGCGCTTACTGTCACGTTTAACACAAAACTTCTTCACACAAAGGTATGTAGAGAACTACTTCTATACAGATAAGTCTACATATGTATATATATATATATATGTAAACACATGTGTAATGCAATCTTGCAAGTTCCTCTAAGCATCACCACGAACTCGAAGCCCCTCACCACATCCTGAACCCTAACCCCTAAACCCCAATAGGACCAGGAGTAGTAGTAGTAGTAGTAGTAGTAGTAGTAGTAGTAGGGAGTAGTAGTACTCCCTGTAAGCGGCCTCCCGACGAAGTGGAGCCTTGCTTCCGTCGAAGCCGCCAGGCCCGTCGCAAGGAGCAGGCGCTTCACCTGCGTCGCCCGGCCTTGGCTTCAGAGGCCCCACACGGTTTAGGGTTTAGGGTTTAGGGTTTAGGGTTCAGGGTTTAGGGTTTAGGGTTTAGGGTTTAGGGTTTAGGGTTTAGGGTTTAGGGTTCGGGGTCCTTTATATTATAGTATGATTATGAACCCCCAACATAACAGGAGGGCTAAAGTACCGTACGAACAGGGGCCCTTGGAGAAGGTTTGGCCAGAAAACCAAGGAGGAGCAGAGTAGGCTTGAGGGTATGGTTTACGGTCTGGGGCCTAGGGCGTAAGCGCTTTGGGATGGCGAGTATGGCTGAGGGATGTTTAGGGCATGAGAACAAGCGTAAACCCTAAACCCCAAACCCTAAACCCTAAACCCAAGAATGTCCGTTTCACCGGATTGTTGCGGCTTGAATGATCATCCCCCCCCTCTCCCTCGCCCACGCCGTGCTTTGGTTGTGTCCCTCCCTTTGGTTATCAAAACCAGTGCTTCTTAGGTTTCTGTAAGGGTTTTTGCCATCAAAACCCGCCCTTCTTAGGTTTTTGTAGAGTTTTTGTCATCAAAACCCGTCCTTCTTAGGTTTGTGTAGGGGTTATCAAAGCTACAACAAGTCACCATCAGGCTTAGAGTTAAGGGCTTGGGCCTTCCTCCAACGCTAGGGACGGGGCCAAGGCTGACTGTAACAAGAGACTTGTTCACCGGGACTTCGGGTCAAGGTTCCGGGGTTTAGGGTTTAGGTGTTTTTCGGCTTAGGGAATTAACCCGGAGGGTTACGCGTCCCTCTTGGCTGGCTTTCGAAACGATGCGACTGGTATTGAAGCAGGAACGACCACGGCGGTCGGAAAGAGTATGGAGATGATGATGGCGATGATGATGCTGATGATGCTGATGATGATGCTGATGATGCTGATGATGCTGATGATGCTGATGATGCTGATGATGCTGATGATGCTGATGATGCTGATGATGCTGATGATGATGGTTGTGGATATGGTGATGGTGATTATGGTGGTGGTGATGACGATGATGATGATGGTGGTGATGATGATGATGGTTGGATGGTGATGGTGATGGTGATGATGGTGATGGTGCTGATGACGATGATGATGAGGATGATGATGATGATGATGATGGTGATGGTGACGCTGATGGTGATGCTGATAGTGATGCTGATGATAATGATGATAATGATGATAATGATGATAATGATGCTGATGGCACTGAGGATGATGATAATGATGATAATCATGCCGATGATGATGATGATGATGATGCGGATGAGGATGAGGATGAGGATGAGGATGAGGATGAGGATGAGGATGAGGATGAGGATGAGGATGAGGGTGAGGATGAGGATGAGGATGAGGATGAGGATGAGGATGAGGATGAGGAGGATGATGATGAGGAGGATGATGATGAGGATAATGAGGGGCGGGCATAAAGACCGAGACCCTGTAGAAAGCCATAGAACCCTCGCAGAGCCCTGAAGCCCTAAATCCAAGTTGGAGTTTCCGAAAATTTGGGGTACCTTATTTTGGGGTCCTTATAATAAGAATCCTACTATTTAGGGTACTATATTAGGGTCCCCTTATTTTCGGAAACCCCCAAGTGCTGTCTCCGCTGCAGCTTCGAGAAGTCGCCTCGGGTCGCTTCTCATCGAGGCAGCAGCCCGGCATCAGCGCACCAACTACTGCAGGGGCCTTAACAATTAGCATAAGGATTCGGGGCATAGTATACTATAACTATACCAAGGAGTATATGTGAGTATTAAGGCCCCTATGGTATCTCTGGGCTTTCAAGCCCAAGCAGGATTGAGATGGCTTGGGATTAATTAGGGTTTAGGGCTTATGGTTTAGGGTTTTAGGGGGTTTAATCAGGGTTGAAGGCTTATGGTTTCGGGTTTTGGGGGGGTTAGTTAGGGTTTAGGGCTTGTGAGTAGGAATACTCGGAATAACATGTCAAGATACTCCATTCCTTTGAAGAAGGAATTCCCTAAAGCCTAAATGCGAACTTTAGGGACTCGCCGCACCAGCTGTTGAGGCTCCCGTCGTATGTCTGGCTGTCAGAGTCGGATCTTGAGCAAAGAGCCCCAACTCGGGTTCGTTGCTGTGGTCTTTTTCTGGAAGGCAAGTGAAGGAAAGACCATAATACCTTAACCCTTCACTACCCTATAGTTAGAAGCTGCCACCGCATGTGTATATATATATATATATACAGATAGATAGATATATATATATGTTAAAGTGCATACATACATACATACATACATACATACATACATACGTATGTGTCTATATGTACATATACGTCTATATGTGTACATGCATGCATACATACAGAGGGAAAGTGAGAAGGGGTGCCGGGCTACAGGCATCGCGGATGCTGGCTTTCGAGCTCATCTGCTGCACGGCTAAAGTCCCAAATCTAAGCAACCAACCTTGACTGCAGAAGGCCTGAGGGTGAGAAAAATGGTCAACCAACTGAGAAGGTTCGCCGGGCGGGTTTGAGTGTTTAGGGTTTAGGGTTTAGGTTTGGGGCTCTCCTAAGCTAGGGTTTTGGGATTAGACAAACAAGGTGGCCCAAGTAACAAGGCCAGGGTTTGGGGAGGTTTCTGCACGAATGTATTCAGGAACCCCAAACAATGCCATTGCTACGTACCCCCGCGCAGCTGCTCAATTTTGCGCCGGATTGGGAATTGGGGTCTGGGGTTTAGGGTTGAGGGACTGGCGTTTAGTTTAGTTGCAAGAGCTTCGGGTTCAGAGCTTTCAGTCAGCCCCCTGTGTTGGGGATGTAAGTTCAGCATTCGCAGGCACTCTCTGTGGTTCGTTCCAAGGCCAATGCCGACTTCTGTTGTGCATCGGCCTTTGCATCCAGAAGTGCCCTGGCAGGGTGAATTTGTCAGGGCTTGGGCTTCACTGCGTTGGGGGGCCGGTAGCAAAGGGCCCTCATGACTCGATCTAGATTTCCTATGGTGCAAGGAACAATGCTGCTAGGCTCCTTCGGCTGTTGTGGCTTGTGACTTCTCATCATGCTTCATGAGAGTTTGCATGATTTTTGGGTTTGTGGTCATCGACATGGCTCATCAGCTGTGCTAGGCGTCCCGTTCGATGAATTTTCAGGCTCTAACACATTTTGGTAGTCCTGAATGTCGAACAACCGGTCTGTGCACAGCACTTGCAACCCATGGGCATAGGTGTCGTGGTGTTCGGCACCACGGATGGAAACGTTTCGCAGTAGCGTATAAAAGGCTTGCAGTTTGAAGAGATTTGGGAGCTCACAGACTTGGAGGTACGCGGGAGTGTACGAGCTTATCAGGTGTTGGGGTCAGGGTGGTCTGGGCTTAAAGCATGTTGAAAGTTTAAGGGTTTGAGGGTTTCAATGTTTTGGGGCTTTGGCAACCCTAAACCCTAATACCTAGACCCCATGGCTTTTGGGCTCTTCTGGTCTGGAATACAGCAAGTTAACCCCTCAGCCCTCAACCCTGGAACCTCCTAACCCCAAACTACATCCCCAAACCCTAAGCACCCTAAACGCTGCTGTACGAAAATTATGGCCTCAGCCGTTTCGAAACCCATACAACAACGCGAGAAACCCTGACCCATCACAGACACGATGCACGAAATCCCCAAAGCCCTGCACCCAAACGTCCTGCAAATGCCGCACAACACTCGAATGTCCAAAACGAGCACACTCATGGGCCTCAACCCTAAACGACGCCCTAAACCCTAAACCCTAGACCCTAAACCCTAAACCCATGGACCCTAAACCCTAAACCCTAAACCCTAAACTAGTGTGAGGGCGGACCTGATCACATCGTCACGCTTCGCCCTGCAGGCCTCAACTCTTCTGGGCTTTGGGGTTTTTTTAGTTCCAGGGTTCAGGCTTTAGGGTTCAGGCTTTAGGGTTTAGGGTTTAGGGTTTAGGGTTTAGGGTTTAGGGGCTTCGGGCTCAGGACTTTGAGTTCGGGAATTAGGGAGTCAGGCTTGGCAATAAGAAGAATGGCAATCACCCAAAGCGACGCCAATCGCAGGAGCCACTAATTGCCGTAGGAATGATCGGTTTTGGGCTTAGGTATGGTTCGGGGCTCAGGGTTTAGGCTTCGGGTGTGCGGCTTGGGTGTTTTCAAACCGGTGTTTATGGGGGCCGCGCCTGTACCTCAAGTGTAACCTACACCTCTTCACAAGCAGATCCCTCTACAGAAGCCTGAAACAGTAGACTTGGTTGTTGGGGGTTTTGTCTGCAAGCCCGTTAGACTCATGCTGTGAATACTGTTGCTAATGCCCCCCTAAACCCTAAACCCTAAACCCTAAACCCTAAACCCTACCCTTGGGTTGCATTTTCCACCACCCCGAGGGCTTTCCTGATAACATCTGTGAGCATCATTCCTAGGGAGAGCCCGGTACTAACAGTGCCCTGGGCCCTCGCCCTAAAGCCCCAAACCACCCCTTGCAGGGTTTAGGGTTGGAGGTCTCAGTAAAGTTTTGGGCCTAGGCTTAGGCTTGGGATGATTTTCGGGTGGGAGTGGGGGTTCTGATATAAAGGATCGTACCACGTAGTGTCCATAGAGGGGTGCCTTGTTGTTGTCTGTAGGCGGAAGGATTTAGTTGGAAAACAGTGTTGTTGGAATTCGAGGAGGAAGTCTTGATTAGTAAGCTCGTCCGAAACCGATGCCCCTTGTAAAGACTGGATGGACGTACTGGGAATTACTGTCTGTGCATACCTCAGCAAGCAAAATAGAAAATTCGGAAGCGACCCTAAACCCTAAACCCTACCCCTATCATCCTAGATCTAGTCAAGGCGCAGCCCAGTCAAGAGGGATCTATTTCATCTAGGACAGCTTCTACAAAGAGAGAAAACGTAACGAGGTGCATAATATCATCGGAACGATCGCAGAGGCTTAATGCAAGTGTCTGAATAATTAGACAAGGCTTTGCCTACTGCAGCATTATCACAGTTCAGATGAACTCCGAGGAATACTAGTGGTAGTTGCTCAGGACCCTGTATTTGGGTTCTCTTCTGGGTCCCTGACGTGATGCAGTGGCGTGAGACCACCTTTGGCATCCTGACCACTTGGGGCAAGAAATCGCAGAGGCTTGAAGCTCAGCTGCAAAGAGTCGGATGTAAGGTTTAGGATTTGGGAAGCATGAAGGTTTGCAGTTTAGGGTTTAGTTGGGTTTCGGATTGCAGGATTTTCCAATGATCGGTTCACAAGATCAGGGGTTGTAGTAAACCGTTGTCAAGGCTTCAAGTAGGTCTACAACCTTGCGTCTGCGCTCCTTTCTGCGATTTATCCTCCTCTAAGCACGGCCGACCGGCCGTTGGCTGCAGTTCCAGAAGTGTCAGCATCCCTTCCTAGTGCAGTTGCCTTCATAATTATGATAGGATTCTGGGGTATACTTTTCGGCAACAGATATACAAACTACAATGGGATACCACTACGGATGACGAATTGGTCAGGCCCCCTACAATACAGGGTGCGGGGTCTGGGGCTTCGGTGTTGGAGTTTGAGATTTAGCCCGCAAGCCTTAGATCCTAAGCCCCCAAACCCAAAAACAACCTAACTGCTCTGAACCCTAAACCAATCAATCAGAGCTTCGGGGACCTAAACCTAAACCCCTGAACCCGAACTCCTTCACCCAAAACCCTGAACAAAAATCTACACCTTTTCACCCGAATTAACCCTAAACCCCAAAATAGCATTAAGTAATATGGTAAGCTGATGAAGAAACCTTGGGTGCTTACTACGAGTCTTTATTCGGAGCTTAATATTTTGAGATTATAGGATCAGGGCGGCCGAGGGTTTCTCAGTCAGGTTCCTACATTAGGCTGAAAGCCTTCAGCCTATCGGTGACTCCCATATCCTGGTGTATTTGGCTATTGCTACCGTGTCACCCTCACAAGGGTCGCCGTCGTTCTGGTTCAGATGGTCAGGGTGAAGAAGACTTTGCTTCTCTTCGTTTTGCTGCTTCCAGCATGGTCGCTTGTTGCCATCTCTGTCTTTATGGAAGGCTGGTGCGGGTGTTCTCAAACGAAGCTCCCTCCCTCCTTCCATCCACCCATCCATCCTTTCCTAACCCTAAGCCCTAAACCCTAAACCCTAAACCCTGAACCCTAAACGTGGCCCCGAGCTATAAACAACTCCAAGCACCCACAGACCTAGGTCCCGAACTCCCAAGGCTTCAGCCCTGAAGCCAAACCCCAAGTGTTGAATCTTGGGTTCTAGAGTCTGAGAATTTAAATGGCAATGCTTACATTCCCCACGCACTATGCCCAAAGTCCTAGGGTTCTAGAATCCCTAAATCCTAGACCCTAAACCCAGAGCCCAGTTAGATCCTAAGCCATTCGCGCTATGAGTTCTTGCCCAGAAGCTCCTCTAGCCGCAGCAATAAACTTACAAGTAATGGACATGGCAACGACGTTGGCTATCACTATTGCAAAGCCCCTAAACCCTGAACCCCTAAACCCCTGAACACCTAAACCCCTAAACCCTAAACCAATAAACTTTAAACTCTAAGACCCCAGACCCCTAAACCCGAAACCCTAAGACCCTAAACCCATAAACGGCCCCAAAACCAAACTTTATCGGATCCCTGCTTGCAGTTTTGGGCAACTTCGGCCGGTTGTGGGCTCCACTGCGATGCTTGTAAATAGGACCAGGGTTTTGGATTTCGGGTTTAGGGTATAGGGTTTAGCGGTTTAGGATTTAGGGTTTAGGGTTTAGGGGTTTAGGGTTTAGGATTTCGGGTTTAGGGTAGAGGGTTTAGGGTTTAGGGTTTAGGGTTTAGGGTTTAGGGGTTTAGGGTGATTGTGAATCGGATTCGGGGGTCCAATGCTAGAGCTTGGGGGTTAGCATTGATAGGATGTACTACTCTGTTGCGGCTTTTGTTGAAGGAACCGAAGTAGTTGAGGGTGGCGGTGGTATGGGTATAGGCTATATAGGGCTGTGGAAAACTGGCAATGTAAGCTTCATAAACAAGCCGGACCAAGTTCAGGGTTTTAGCTTTGGACAGAGGCTCATGCGAACCGTTCCGTGGGCTGCATGGCGTGTGTCTGCAACTGCCGGCATCAAAACATCCTGGCCCCCGTCTCTGCCTTATTTCTCCTGAGCTTTTCAGCAAGAGGTCGGTGAAACTGACCAAAGCCCTCTAAGATCTGTACCTGGTGAAGCGGCGGCGCACCCCTGATGACTGGCCCAGCCACCTTGGGGATATGGGCAGTGTACTCATTGGAGTCACGGCTCTGAAAACCAACCATCTTCCTGCTTCGGCCCATTCACGCTCCATCATCCTCAGGGTGCTGCGGAGGCACTGGAGGCACTTGCTGCGGAGGCAGGTGCTGTTGAGGCACCTGCTGCCGAGCTCTGACGAACCAGCGGAAATGAATCGCCGTCAAGACCGCAAGCATTGCCAGAATCCAAGCAGTCGATAACCAAAGACTTGTCAAAGCCACAAGCATCAGCTCCCCACCCACCCATGACCAGCCCAGGAAGCACGTGAGATACAAAAGAAAAGACACCGCATAGTCCAATAGGCGGTGGGACGTTGCAACAGCGAAGAGCTCTGTGAATCGCCAGGTTATCTTCAACCCGAGCATGAACCAGAGAAAGATATAGCCGATGTCATGGGCCATCAAATGCGGTAGCTGTGCTGACAGAGGAACTTTTGCCATGAGGACCCCCGTCTTCGTGTCAAGCGATATGCTGACGAAGGCTAGAACCATGAGTAGGCAATAGGACAAGGGAATGTCTGCCCCAGACTTGAGAAGCTCTTGCTGTAGGGGCCCTCTGACATACTCAACGAACGCCTCCTCACTCCCATACCACTGCTTGATTGAGGCAAGGACGAACTCCCTGTCTGACGCCATGCGACACTTCGCGTCCTCTAAGCGGAAATGCCGCAGGTGCTGGAACAGCTCGTGCTTCTCCCGCATGTGCTTGCGGTTCCGGTGGCAGATGAATATGAAAGGAGAACTGGCTACCAAGTAGGAGATTCCACCCCACGGCAAGCCTAAATTCAGCCAGACGGCTGTAATGCACCCCGCTGTGTGGTAACCCAGCAGCCACCACAAGGCCTGAATTTCCACGAAGAGCGGCCGAACTAGCAGTTTCCCCTGTGGGTTTGCTTTTCGAAAGGCAGCAATTTCGAAGACACACCAAAGTCTGTCCTGGATTTCGCTTTGCAGGGCTCCCGACAGTACATGTGTAGTTCTCTAAGTTAGGGTCAAAGTGAGGGGGCCTTTCTTATTGGGGTTGCCCCCGCACTATTTGGGGGGACGAAAAAGTCTAAAGAGGAACCCTAATGTAGAGAACTACCCTTATGAATAAGGTTTGGGGCTTGGGGTTAGGAGAAGTGAAACATTTCCCAAAGTGCCATTCAGTGTCTAAGTATGGCGGACTCCATAAAATGTGCATCTCTCGGGAAGCCGCCAAAAATCCAGCGAGCCCGTAGACCCCCTTCCTCTGCAGCTCAAGATCTGCTTGATGAATGCAGGCCACATCCAGGAAGCAACAGGGATCCGCCCTCAAACGCAGATAAGGAGACAAGGCAAGGCCAATGGGCATGGCCACAACAGTGAAGACGGTAACCCAAACCCCACGTGCGACATGATACTCAACAGACATAAACTCCGCCAGGCTTTGAAAAGGCAGCGGCAAGACCTCAAGCACTGAAAGCAACACTGCTGCCGCAGCTGCCATAAGGTAGACTAACAGTACCATGGGCCAACCGCTCTGCAGGAGAAGAGCAAGCAACTTCTCTCTGCCCGAAGTCCACCACGTATGTGAAATGAAAACGTCCAGTCTTTCTACTCGACTGGACTTCTGCCACAGTGAAGCACGATCTGACTCCTTCAGATCTGCAGGAGAGGTGCGCCAAAGGCTCCCAAAGTTTCGCAACGTCTTTGAGAGTGATATGCCCTTCAACAAGTCTGCCTCTATGGTCAACGCAGAAGATATGGTCGTCTGACGGAAGTCGAGGGGCACGTCGCTAAAGCGAATGCCACCCTCGGCAGCCTTTCCCTCTCCACATCCCCCCTCAGACACTTGATGTTGCAGAGAGGTTACATTTTCCACCTGCACCTCTTCCTGACCAGCGCAGCAAGATTGCTGCGAGCCCATGGCAACCAATGGAATAGAGCGCTTGAGTTCAAGAAACTCCCAAGCCAAACATCGAACAAGCGATCTTCGAAAGGACAATTTGGCAAGCAGTGAAGCACTGCACTGAACTGGAGACCCTCAATCCCACACCCCGTCCTTGGCGTCGATCGCTGCTCCGGCAGCTAAGACTTTGTGTACAAGATCTATGTCTCCCATTCGCGCAGCCTGGACAGTCTGATGTAAGGACCTTAATAATTAGAATAAGATTTTGGGCTGTAATTATACTATATTTCTAACAAGGAACCCCCAAAATAGTATAGGCAATCATTCAAACCACTATATTAGGCATCTTGAGATGTTTAGGGAAGTGGTCAGGGTCGCGACTGTCATTTCGGGGTTCAGGGACCCTGGTTCCCTTATACAATACCCTGACAGTACCCTGCTACTTTGGGGTTTAGGGCTTCGGATTAAGGGCTGTTGCCCTTATAGTGCCCTTCTGTATTTCGCCTAAACCCTAAACCCTAAACCCGGATAGTCGGGTCCCTGTGGTGGCAAAGGCCCTAGCCTGACGGGTCTCAGAGGGTCAAGAAGCCTCCAGACATCACTGCCGCAGGTTGCCCTGAGACCTTCATGGCCAAGGCATGTAATAGTATTGATAAGACTAAAGATAATAATATTATTACTGATGGTAGTAAAAATACTAATAGTAATGGTAGTAATAATACTAGTGTTAACAATGTTGAATAGTCAAAAGCATAAACAAGGATTTTAAGGATAATGGTAGTAATCATCAAAAGTACTACTCTTACTAGTAGCGGGAAAAATTGCACAAAATATTGGTACAGCTTTTCCATGAGTGGCCTGGCAATGCGAAGCAACATGGGTAAATTACAGCATAATTGTTGAGCCGGGCGGTATAGGAAATGTTTTGGGTCAAGCTTCGAGGCCTTAAACTTTAACCCCTCGAACAGCACAAATCACAACCCTACAAGAGCACATAAATCTCCAATACAACCGTATAACATCGTATAACAACCCTCTGAGGGCACATGAATCTCCAATACAACCGTATAACAATCCAATACAATCCCAAAAAGAAACTCTGAGCCCTCCACTCCTTTAACGGATCCATAAACCCTAAGCCCGAACCTGTTGCCCTGCCTCGTGGAGAACAGTATGTCCCTCCGGCCACTGCCTTGATTGGCAAATCCAGCCCCGGGGTTGGGTAGGTCTTACCCTAAACCCTTAAACTAAACCCTAAACCCTAAACCCTAAACCCTTAACCCTGAACTACTAAACCCCAAACCCTACATGTAGTTTTGTATCCTGTTACTTGGGGACTTTAGCACTCTTCAGCCGCTTGCATGGTTGTTCGTTGGAACTGTTGTAAAGCGTTTTGCACGGTTTTTGTTTCTCCGTATGCTTTCATGGCGTTTTTATTGATTCTAAAAAATTACGCGCGTTTTATACGGCTTTTAGCTTGCCTTTCACTGGCTTTATGTGCTCTTAAAAGGCGTGGACCCCTTTACATATCATAGCTTCTCCGCATTTGCAAGGATGCGATCAAAGGTTGGGGGAAGGGTACAGTAGGATGCCACACGACCGTTGTTAGTGCTCAACTTGCTTGAGGGGTTAGGGCTCCGGGATTGGGTCCCAATATGCATGTTCCTGTGAAACCCCTAAACCAGCAACGCAAAAACAAGGTTTTGAGAACCCTTTGCCTGCCCCTGGCACCTCCAAAGACTGTCGTCTACTCGGGCTTGGGGTTTAGGGCGCAGAGCTGCAATGTTCCAAGAAACTATCAAGCAGCCGAGCCACCAAGCCAAAACCCTCCACAGTTACAGGAAAATCAGTGATCAGTAGCTAGTAGCAACCTTTCTCTACTGTAACTCAAAATCCCTCATAGGACCCTAACATAGAAGTCAAAAAGGCTTCGACAGGTCTTTTTGTGCCCCTGGCGAGCATACTACGTACAACTAAGACATTATCTAGGCCCTCGTGACATTCAACATCCAGGCGAGGGACAGGTTGGACAAGTTCACGTCCGCCCCGGCCTGAAGCTTGCTTGCAAGACCCTAAACCCTAAACCCTAAACCCTAAACCCTAAACCCTAAACCCTAAACCGTGGCGGGAGGGGGTGATGGTCCTGCCAAGCCTCGGGAAAGTGCTGTCTTGACTGTTCTCTCGCCTAACCCTCAAGACTAAATTCTAGGCTTACTCAACAGACCCCTTACCGGTTTCTGATGTGTTGAGGGTTTCCTGTTTACTTCCAACTGAGGAGCAGAAAGGTTTGCGGACAAGCTTTAGGCTAAGCTCCGACGGTTTCGGGTTTAGGGTTAATTCCTAGGGGGGCCTTTGTGATGTTCGTAGCTTTTGGGATTTAGGGTTCACCAGCCCCGAACCCAAAGAGCCCCCATACCACGCCTAACCCGGCGTCCAAGTGCAGAACATCGAAAGCACCAACCACCTCCTTCCTTAAAACCTGCAGACCCTGAAAACAACAACCACCAAGGCCGCAGACAAACCTGGTTTCAGATCCTCCCTATACCCGAAAGGCTGAGAGTTTTGGGTTTCGGGAAGCCCTGAACCCCATTTCCACGCAGCCTTGCTTTGCTAAAAATGTGATATTCTCCTGTCCTGTATCGTGCGGGGCTTGCACCTTAACACTACACCCGAAACCCTAAACCCTAACCCTAAACCCGAAACCCTAAACCCCGAACCCTGTAACCCTAAACCCTAAACCCCAAGCTTGAGTCGTTTCCGCTCTTCCAGCACAGCCGGCCTCGAGCAGCACCTCCAACGTTTCCTTGCCCCTGGGCGAGTCGAGGCGCTTTTTCTCGTAGGGTTTTGGGTTGACGGTTTAGGGTTACAGGATGTAGGGTTTCGGGTTACAGGTTTAAGGGTTTTGCAGCTTTAGGGTCACTGCTGGGGTCTTTTGTATCAGGGTGCCGTGCTATTTTGGGGACCCAAAAAACCCTAAACCCTAAACCCTAAACCCCTACTATAGAGAACTACCTTTTGGAGTCTTACCAACTTCCGGGGTTGCAGATTTGCTCAGGGCCACGAAGTACTACTGAGAGGGCCCAAAATCCAGAACCCTGAAACGCTAAAGCAACAAAAAAAAAACTGATACCGCTAAACTCTGAACCCTAAATCTTGAACCTTTATGAAACATCCTCATACAAACTTGAGAAACCTGTCGAGACCCTTTGATACCCTGGCATTTTGGAGCCGGCCGAACTTTGCAACCCTAATCCCTAAACCCTTAGCATAAGGACTGTAAGTTGAGAGCCCGTGCAAGGTTCAGGGAGGCACAACTCATGCTTCGCAAAGCATCAACCAAGGACCTTGAATCGTTCAACCCTAAAAGTAAGGGTTTAGGGTTTGGGGTTGCTTAGGGTTTCGGGTTTTAGGGTTTGGGGTTTAGGGCTTAGGGGGGTTGAGGGCTGGGGTTAAGGAAACCGCCTTTGGGCCCCCGACAAGGTTTGGAGATTCAGTTAAGGGTTTCGGGGTGCAGGCTGTTACAGAAACGCTGGGGCATAATTTGTCGATTGAGAAGGTGACCCTAAGTTATGAGGCTTTCCCGCATCTTAAACTAAACCCTAGACCCCCATCCCCTGAACCCCACACTTAAACCCGAAAGCCAGAACCCCTCCCACCGTCGCACCGCCTACCCTAGTGACACCCTGAATCAGAAAGGCCCTTTTTGGAACCCTTAATGTGTTGACTCTTCTAAACATCGTTTTGGAACCCTTCTGTTCCTTTCCTTCCTCAGCGCCTGGCACCAACGACAGGTTTTCTGCCTTCAGGGGCACCCAGCTGTCTGCACGTTAGAGCCTAACCCTAAACCCCACACAACCCCTAACCGCTATAAACCCCATCGATGAACCGTGGCCCAAAAAACGAAACAGATGCAAGGGCGGAGAAAGAGTGTGCTCTCTCATCTCATGTGCGCCAGCACAAGGCACGAACAGAACCCCGAGCGACGTGCCCTACTTGTAGCAATACGACACCGTCAACTTAGTGTTTACATGTAGGGTTTTGCTTTAGGGTGGTCGGTTCAGGGTGTTGGATTCAGGTTGAATGGTGCCAAACATAAAAGACCTGTAAACAGAGGCGGTGAGCTTGGGGTAATGTTGATTTCTGGCTTCCCTCAACTGACCCATGGCCTGGCAAACCGAGGAGCAGAAGAAAAGATGGGATCTTCAAGATGGAGGTCTGAAGAAGTAGGAGTCCCCATGTGGGTGGTTGTCAAAATTATGGTCCCTTTGGGGTCCTTATTATAATACGGCAACTATTATTTAGGGTGTACCCCAGAAGGGACCATAATTTTGACAACTACCCATGTAAGCAAGCTATAATATGCACCCCCAACAACCTCTTGGCACGCCTTCTGCGGTGATACTTACAGTAAAGAACCTAAGGAATAACATCCCGATTCAAACCCTAAACCCTAAACCCTTCCAACTAAACCCTAAACCCTAAACCCTAAACCCTTCCAAGTCCCAAAAATAATGCGGCGCCCTGATAAAACGAAAAAGAAACCTCAAGGGCCTCCTAAGGGGACGCTAAGGTTTGGGGTTTAGGGTTTAGGGATTAGGGTTTAGGGATTAGGGATCACCATAGGGGCCTTAGTAATTGGAATGGGGTAGCCCCAGACCATCAAGCCCTGGACTCCAAAGACCCCATTTAGGGTTTAGGGTTTACCCATACATCTCCTCCTAGACCCTCATCACCAAAGACCCTTTCAAAGCCTACAAGCTCGAAAGCCCTGAAGCCCCACAGCCCGGAAACCACAAATCAAAAAAAAGAAACGACTTTATGAACTTGGATGCCTAACGCTACTATTCTGGCAGTTCCCTGATATGCTTGGAACAGAAAGCCTCGCAAAACCCTCTTCAAACCCTTTCTAAACAAAACATTCTTATATAATTCTGGTACAACCTTTATAAGGAGCCTTACAAAAGGCTGGTACAAACCCGACATGTATAAGCTTAAACCCTGCACCCCAGTGAGTAATTCGAATCCTGCCTTGAGTGCGACGCCATCGTCACTGCCCTCCAGCAGCACGGGATATCTCTCCATCCTTGCGGTTGTAGATTCTAGGGTTTTATGATGTTTTATAACGGTTCAGCTAGGGTTTTCTAACGGTTTAGGATTTGGGTTAAGTAGGCTTGGTCGTTTCTGCGAAGGCTTTATCATAGGCTTGGGGCTTAAGTAGACTGGGCAAGCAGACAAGGCTTTGAGGAAGGTCTTAAGCAGGGGAGTTTGTAACAGCTGTATAGGGTGGAGAGTTGAGGGTTTCAGAGGTTCAGTAATTTTGTATAGGGGGCCGTAACAACTGGAACACTGCTTTGGAGTAAGTGATCGATTCAGTATATAATATAGGGAATATAATATACCGGAATATTTTTGCCACCAAGTATTCAGACCTCTCTATTGATGTGTTGCTTTTTTGAGTGAGGGTGGCCTCCGGGCGTAAGGTTTTGGGGTTTTTCAGTTCGCAGTGTTCAAGATCACTGTTCAGGGGTCGGGTTTGGGGTTGCCGGGTTCAAGAAACTTTGGGGAGTTTAAGGTTTAACGTTTAGGGGCACCCTAAACCCTGAACCTTAACTTCCATGTTAGTTTCAGGGAGGAGAACCAAGCCTGCTTTCACTTTGGTGCGGAGCCGTCCATCTTCGCACGACCACCCAAACCTGAAAGACCCAGAGCCCATGAAACCAATCGACACAAACCTTCCTGTGCGTCACTCCCAACCCATCCAGAATCTAGTCCGAAAGCCTACCCACAGCAACGCGTCCAACCGAAACTTTTCACTTTGTGTCACGACAACTCCATAGGCCCTGTCTGGTAGAATCCCGAAACCTTTTCCAGCTCCGCAAGCCTACACCCCCTAGGCCCGAAAATCTGCAGTAGAGACATGTAGAAACCCTGCACAGCCCGGAAACCTTACAAACTTACATAGAATGGAAACCCCAAGACCCATCATGATGCCATCGGTCACGCTAAACTTTGAACCGGTCCCTGCGTCGGACGCCACGGGCATGCCCAAGACGCTTCCAAGGCGGCCATTCCACTCAGGTCTGGACGGGTGTTTTAGGGATTTTCGGGTTTGGGGTTTAGGGTTTCAGGACTTGCGGCTCGGGATTCTAAGAGAATTAGAAGCTTCTTAGAGGGTTTCGAAGGGGGGTTTTAGAATTTGTACGCTGCTTTGAAGCAGCACTCTGCCCCAGACATCACTGCATTCTTTGAGGCTCTTAGTAGAGCTGAGCCCTGAATTCTCGGGAAGTTGAATCAACCTCCCGCCCGCCTAAACCCTCCCTCAAACCTCAAAAACCCCCAATACGTTAAACCTTCATGAACCGCATATGCCTCACAGACCCTCATCAACCCTCAAAAAGCCGAATAAACCCTCATACACCCTCATACACCCTCATCAACCCTAATCAACCCAAAATCCCCAAACCCTAATCTAAAAAAAAACCCTGAACCCAGTGAGGGGGGGCCGGCCTCTTCTGCAGTCCCATGACGCGAACGCCCGTCCCAGTCTGTTGCAGCTCGGGATTGCTTGGGGCTTCGGGGCTTTAGGGTTTCGAGTTTAGGGAGGCTGAGGGTCTATGGTTTAGGGTTTAGGGTTTAGGGTTTAGGGTTTAGGGTTTAGGGTTTAGGGGTCAGAGTTCCGCAAATGTCTTCTGAACAGCGGCCTGCTTCCAGCAAAGAAATGGCTCCTTTGCACTGGAAAAGACTTTGAGAAGACGCAACTAGGGGTACGAACTCGATGAGCGCTTCAACGGCCTTACAGAAGCCCCCTAAACCCTAATTCTAAGCCCTAATCCCTACGCCTAAAGATGATGAATCCATGATGATTGAGGGATCTTGGAGAAACCCACCAAAAAAGGAGGAGGGCTTAGTTACGGGATCAGAGAGCCCCCCCCCCCCCCTGGCGTCAGTGGAAGTCTGCCACCCTGGAAGCCCACGTACTTGAGGTCTTTTCGAAAGTGCAGGGACCTTTCTCCGAAGATGCAAAGGTTTAGGGTTGAGGGTTTAGGGTTTTAGGCCCACCTCTCACCTGGCTTATGGGTTAGGAGTGACTTTGCCCAAGCTATATTATATCTCCCGACCTCCATGCTCCATCCTAAACCGGGATCGACTCGCACATCGCTGTCGTCTTGTCAACATTCGGGGCTGCTTCTGCTTCGGATGGACATAACATAATAGACACGAGAAATCTAAAGCCCTCAAAACTGTAAACACACAACCCCAAATCCTGCACCCGTATCCCGAAACCCACATGCCGCTGAAGAATGCTCAACTCGGGCGAGTCGCACATGCGAGGGAGAGAGCAACTCGGAAGCTCCAAGACGTTAAGCCTCTAAGCCGTAAAAACCCAAAACCAAAAAAAAAAACTAAACCCCAAAACCCTAGACCTAGACCTCAAAGCCCTAAACCCCAAAACCCCAAACCCCAAAACCCTAAGCCCCAAGACCATAAACCCCAAACCCTAAACCCCAAAGCCCAAAGCCCTGAAGCGCTGAAGCAGTAACGGCCCAGACTCCCAGCTCCAGCTTGGAAGTCCCATAAAATCGGGGTCTGAACATCTTGGTTGAGGGCTGATGGTTTAGGGGTTTAGGGTTCATGGGTTTAGGGTTTAGGCTTCCGGGCTTAGGGTTTAGAGCTCTAGCAAAAGACTTTTGAAAACAGAAGGAAGAACAGCCCTCGTTTCTTGAACCACAAGACCCAAAACTCGAGCCCTCAGCCCGAGCCCAAGGCTTAACCCTAAACCCTAACCCCAATCCCAAACCGGTTCTGGGGTTTACGGTTTAGGGTTTAGGGTTTGGGGCTGAAGAACCCCAAGATAAAAGTTTGCGCGAGCTGTGCCTGAAAGTCCAGGTCGCTGGAGGCAGCCATCTGCACATGCAGCCTAGCTCTTTTGTGAGGGCTCCAAAGACTTTCATCTGGTTCGGGGTCAAGGTTTACGCTTCAGGGTTCGGGGTTTATAGGGTTTGGGGTTCAGGGTTCAGGGTTCAGGGTTTAGGGTTTAGGGTTTAGGGTTCAGGGTTCAGGGTTTAGCAGACCGAATATAGGAACCTGATTAAGAAACCCTGGGTCTTTATCTTCCTTTAAGGGTTCCTTGAAGGGATCCTCTAAGGGTTCCTTTAAGGGTTCCTTTAAGGGTTCCTTTAAGGATTCCTTTAAGGGATCTATAGGGCTCGATTGGGGCCCTATGATAGGAACCTGACTAAGAAACCTTGGGTCTTCATTCTAGCTCTTTATGTGGATCCTAGTACTTTGGGTTTAGGGTTTAGGGTTTAGGGTTTAGGGTTTAGGGTTTAGGGTTTAGGGTTTAGGGTTTGGGAAAACGAGCAACTTCTTACCCTAGAAGCTCCCGAAGCTTCAACGGTCTAGAAGAGCCACATAGCCTGCACCCGCAAAACCCCATCGTAGCAAAGCAACAGCAATGCGTAGTAAGCAACAAGTAACAGGCAACGAGCATTTAGAAAAGATATAGGTAGCAGGTCATGTAGGCAGTCGGTGATAGGTAACCAGTACTAAGTAACTTGCAATAGGCAATAAGCAACAAGCCATAAGAAATGTTAAACAGTTAACAAGCGGTAAGCAACAAGAAATAAGTAGCGTCTATTAAATACACAGCAGTAAGAAGTGAGAAGTAATGAGTACTAAGCAATAACCAGCAATAAACAATAGGTGACCGATAAACACAATTGAGAAAGATGACAATACGAATCATGCGTCAAAAACCACATAGAACCCTTATGGTACTCTTATAGTAATCCTTATACCCTAAGACCAAGCCTCCGAAAACCCCAAACCCGAGCCCCTGAAGCCCCAGACCGTAACCCTTAAACGCCCTAAACCCCTAGGGTTTAGGGTTCAGGATTTCGGGGTTTAGGGGTTTTTGTTGGCTTCAGGTTTTAGGGTTTAGGGTTTAGGGTTCAGGGCCCAAAGACCAGGAGGGGATAATAGAGCCCCAAGAGATCCCTTTCGATCCCTTAAAGGAACCCATAAAAGAACCCTTCAAGGAGCCCTTAAAGGAACCCTTAGAGGATCCCTTCAAGGAACCCTTAAAGGAACCCTTAGAGGAACCCTTAAAGGAACCCTTCCCTACACCCTAAGCTGGAGATTCTGGGCCCCCGTGGCGGGGTCATCTCCTCGCCGTCTCTAAGGTTCACATCAGCCCGGGCCTCCCGCAAGGAAGGGGGGCTTAGGGGTGGAGGGATTTAGGGGTTTAGGGGTTTAGGGGTTTAGGGGTTTCGGGGTGGAGGGGTTTAGGGGCTCTAGGGGTTGAGGGTTTGGGGTTCAGGGCTTAGGGTTTAGGGTTTAGGGTTTAGGGTTTAGGGTTTAGGGTTTAGGGCTTAGGGTTTAGTGTATGGTTTGGGGTTTGGGGTTGAGGGCTCTAGCGGTTTAGAGTTGAGGGCTTGCGGCTTAGGATGGTTTAGGGTTTGAGATTCTAGAGAGCCAGGTTCAGGGTGAAAGGCTTTAGGGCGTGATGTTCAGATTCTTGGATGTCGGGACTAGGGTTTATAGTGCTTTTGGATAGATCTTAAGATTTAGGGTTGAGGGTTTAGGGTGTTGTCTATGGCACTTTGGCTGGGCTCTGAGTTTTGGATTTGGACACAGGGACGGGGGTTTAGGATAACGCCAAACCATCTGAGTCCCACACAAGAAGATCGTGCGACGGATCCTCTGACACCATAAACCGATAAAAGCTTATGGAAAGCATGCACTGCTACCGGGCATACCCTGAACCCTAAACCCTAAACCCTAAACCCTAAACCCCTAAACCCTATACCCTAAATCCTAAACCCTAAACTACGAACCCTGCCCCGGCTTGCCTCGATCAGCATCTTGACGATGAGCACGTTGCTAAGCCTGTGCCGGCAAACCAAGATTGTCAGAGGAGGCTCAGGGTTTAGGGTTTAGGGATAAGGTTTGGGGTTTCGGGTTGCGGGTTGAGGTTCGGCAGTCAGCTTGTCCGGTCCTGGTTCACCCTAAACACCCTAGGCTTGAAGGCTCAGAGATGAGGGTGTGGGGTTTCAGCAAGGCCATCACATCAACAGTCACCGACATGAGACAACCTAAACCATCCTAAACCTGGTGCTAAAAAAAGTGCTCTTTATAAATGCTTACAAGGCTTTAGGGCGGCCTCCGAGATCCCAAGACGGATTTAGGATAAGGGTCGTGAATCGCAAACAACCATTCTGTCTGGGCTTCAGCGTTCGAGGGTTGCAGCAACCCTGGCTGCAGACTTAAGATCTTTAGAGCTAAACCCTAAAAGCCCTTAGCCTTAAGCGCCCGTCTTGGTTTAGTTCGGGTTCAGGGTTGGGGGCCCTAAACCCTAAACCCTAAACCCTAAACCCTAAACCCTGAGCGCGAGAATTGTGGGACTGGGACTCTGGGCCCCGGGCCGGATTACCGAGCCTACTGCAGGGGCCTCTAGGATGGTTGGTACACATTATACCATACCCATACAGGGACTACTGGTTTTTTAAGTGCACCGGTTCCTACTGGGTTTAGGGTTTAGGGTTTAGGTACTATACGGTTTAGGGTTTAGGGTTTAGGTACTATGCGGGGGCTATACCTACTACAACGGAATGCTCTTGCTCTTTGCTTGTACCCTATCTTACTGTTGTCGCGCTTGCTCTGATTACCGGGACTGCGACCAGTCTCATCATTGCGGTTAGCTTGCGACTTGCGGCTGTAACTAGCTGATGGTTAAGATTACGATACTCACACGATTATCGCAACTGTGGCTTTTGTCTTGAAACAAGTGTTGCGCTGACTGCTGCTATTGATGCTGTTGCTCAAATGTGTTGTCGTAACACACACACACACACACACACCACTCATCCCAGAGTCTTGCAAGGCTCTCGGGCACGAGCTCGCAGGCATAGTGCAGCGCGGTGCGATGACTGTCCCGCTCCTCCTTCAAGAGACAGGTAGTTGGTGGTACTACTGTAGACCACAACCGTAAACTTGCAGGAAACAGCCACAAACAACAGGCTGCGAGAGGTTTCTGCAAGCTTCATACTGTCTAGTGTTCAAGCAGTTTAATGAGGCTTGCAGGTTGAGGAGCTTCTTAATTAGCCTCTCCGTATTTGGCTTCCGGGCTTTGGAGGTGACCAACCTGACAATAACCCAAAACGGAATCTTTTCGGAGCCTTAGCGCAAGCCCCAAGCCCCAAACCACGAACCCCAAAGCACAAGCCCTAAACCCTAAACCCCCCATGTCCCAAAGCACAAGCCCNNTAAACCCTAAACCCCAAAACCCTCATTGGGTTCAGAGCAGGGCTCTGGGAGCTTGCCAGCCCATGCGGAGGGAGAATTTAAACAGCCTGATTAACCCCTTCACCTGAACGGTTTGCGGTCAACAAACCCTCTGGTTTAGGGCTATCAGGGTTTCGGACGTTAGGGGTATAGGTTTTGGATTCTACGACAATTTAGGTCTTAATCCGCTTGTGTGTGCATGATTCCATGACAGCTGCGCAAAGCCCCAGACGTTAAATCCGCAAGCTGAAGTTTCGCAGGTTTCAGCT
>CAJNDV010035551.1:43585-124411 GCA_905221635.1 Symbiodinium sp. CCMP2456
GCACAAGGATGTGGAACAAGAAAATGAAAATCTATCACAAGTCCATGCCTTTCGCGACCATGCCCAAGACACTGGTATTTACAGCAACGCCCTAAGTTACTTCAAGAAACATAAATGCAAATTGCTCACATTTGCTGGCAAGCGTGGGATAAAAGCACATTCGAAAAAGATGCTGCTTGCGAAAACCCACGCGGCCTTTTACATACGTGTGACCACTTAGTTAGTCTGATGTTCTGTAATGGTCTATTATATTTGTTAACATATTATATGTTATACTATATTAAGGTAGTATATCCTATTATAAGTTACACCAAATAGGCATTCTATATGAAAATTATATATATTGTGTGTATGAATATTTTATATAGATTATAGGTTTTCCACTAAGGACATATTTCTGTTATATAATATGTATGTATATATGCACACGTACATATCGTGTATATATATATATATAGAGTAGCTTTGCTAGTAGGTGTATTATTTGTATTACGTAAAAACATACTATACAATATGTGTATGTGTATATATATGAATTTTTCGTACATATTATACACAGAATTTGTTGCACCTTCTATATTGTCTACCAAATACTATATATCGCACGAAATATGTTTTGTAATTGGTTTTGCACATATTTAGTATTCAGTATTTCAATATTTAGCATACCTTATATATTGCATATACTACAGCACATATACATATATATATATATATATGTAAATATGTATGTATGCATGCATGTATGTATGCATGCATGTATGTATGTGTGTATATACGTATGGCGTTCAATACATGATGCATGTTATACAGTGTTCAATACATAGTTTTCTTCATATAGTCTAGTAAAAACTGTTGCATCATTGCAGCGCGGCTGTACGAGGGCCTTTTCCTACATAAGGAGCTGTAAGACCATGGGTTCGCGCCGCCATTATAAATTACAACCTCTGCTACCGCTACAGTTACAGTAGTCTCCAGTGGAAGACGATCCAGAAGACAGCAGATGAATCGAACAAGCGGCTATCCGCGTGACTGTGTGACCGCTTAGTCGAGGGCCGCGACAAGGTCAAGAAGCGTTTGCGAGACACAAGCACACAAAAACAACAAAAATACCACCAAAAAAACAAAAAATACCTAAAAAACGACCCCTTTTAAGGGTTTAGGGATGTTTAGGGTTCATTTCGGGATGAGGGTGCCGTGGCATCCGAGGCATGACGTAAGCAGGTGTGGACGCACTTATGCAAATTCCGTTGGCCCCAACCCCATTTCTGCATCAGTGGGCGATTTTCGGCGGTCCTCTTGGTGTGGGAACATTGTTCGGAGAAACTCCCCGACACCGTGCGTGATGGGGGATGAGGGTGCAGGCATCTGACAGGACACATGTGTGTAAGCACCCCTTAGTTTCGGTCAGAAAGACCTAGCGCTAAGTACCAAACATTAGTGCCGAGCTTAGGTGGTGTGGCCCTTGAGCATCCACTCCACCAAGTTCAAGTCGTGGCCGTTCATTGAAAGCTCCGGGTGTAGCGTGCAAAGTACGGGCTAGTCTATGTCTCGCACCGAGATGCTGCTCCCAGTACTGCCGCATGTCGGCCGCTTGTGTCTCGAACTCTGCGGCCATTTTGGCCGAAGCTTCCGCCACCTCTTCTGCCGTTGGCTCCGGCATCGCGTTGACCAGAAGGTGCTACCTATGCTGCAGGCGATGATCGAGATCCTGTCGCAATCTTTCACACACAGATTACTACAGACTACTGTACAAGATCCTGTCACCAGTTACACTGCTGCACCTGCTGCCATACTGGGATAAATATGCGGTGCTGATCTGTTTGCGGCAAGTTCGAGCCAATGCGAGTTTCAAGCGTTCACATGCAGATCTGCACCGCAGAAGTCGCGTTCGAAAGGACACAAAGGTCTCACACCTGACCGCGAGTGCAGGCAGCGGGGCATCTGTCGTGGTGAACAAAACCATGCAACAAGCTCGACCATAGGCACGGCATGCATTCGCTCCCAACACGAAGGTCACTGCAATTGACGCTTCCTGTATACCTGCAGGACAGAAGGCTTAGTAGGTCATCCTCACAACAGGATCTGTTTGCGAGCATGTGCTTGCAAGCTACAAAGTGCGGAGATCCCCACATAGCTGCTTGTGGCTGCGAAGTCCTGGGCAGACTCGATGGCCATGGCATCTAAGACGTACGCGGTCTGCCTAGCAGGAAGCAACATGTGCCGACATATGCGGAGCCCCTTGCTTCATGACACATGTGTACTTCATCCACAAGGATCGCAAGTCCGCTTTGTCATAACTGGACGCGGACTCGCACTTGACTTTCATGATCTGCTGCGACGGTCAGCAATGCTGGCAGGAAAGTTTTTCAGTCCAGACTGAAATCACTTTAAGCAAGGACTTGCGCAGTTTTTGCCGATGCGCTTGTTTTCAGAACTGTGAGGTAGGCGCTCTCACAGGAAGTCAAGCCAAGATCGAACAAGGAAGCCGTGGCAAGTTGAGATGGCTCGGCTGAGGGCGCGACATGGAAGATGTAGTTTGCGGTGGCAACCATCCGCACAAGGCCTTAATGGACGATGTCCGGGATGGCAAGGGCAGCTGGATTGTACATCATGAGAGCTCCTTAATTCTCCTGAACCAGCTACCATGCAAACAAAGGATTTCAGAAACGTTCGCATAGCTACAGATTCGCCGGCCGGCGAGAAAGACAGATAAGGTGCGCCGTGCACATAAATTAATCTTGCCGCTTGCAGCTCCTTCCGGAAACTCTGCTCGACACTCCACAATTGTAGCAAAAAGACGCTAAGCTTCCAGCCCCCGACACGGCTGCCGTGTTCGGATGCTGTCGAAGCGCCTCTTGCCACATTCACAGCGGCAGGCAACCGCTGAGCCAAACAGTGTTCCCATGTTTTTGAGACAGTGAACTCTGAACCAAATCCCGAATCTTGAAATTCTCGGCCCGTGCCTTCTGAAGCTTCTGCGGCTGCAAGTGGCAGTGTTGCGGCAAGCGCAGCTGTTCCAACCTCTTCTCGAGTAGCTCAGTTTCGGAGCCTGAGAACTAGCACCTTGCCTGGCTGTTCGGTTGCTTCCACGAGAGGAGCATGTACAGATCCCTCTGTTTGCGCAAAAAAACCTGCGTTTTAGGCAATTTTAGGCTTTCAAACCTCGAGCCTGGCCCGAGCTGCCGCCAGGAACGCTACGAGTACGCCCAGTGGGATTTGTTCTTCTTGCAAAGGTCTTGTGCAGTGATGCGAGTAGTGCGTACTGGGGTCTGAGGATTCTGCCTCGGAGCTTCCCACATCAGCGTGGCCACCTCTGGAATCCGCACTTGGTGCGTTGCACGCTGACTCACCAACAAACATCTGACAGGATGGATGGGATGGAGCCTTCCAGACCATACGTACCAGTACGCTTCAATGCTGCTCGCCACTGGTTTGATCGCTTCTCGGGATCCCGACCATCTTCTCGAGAAGCTCGCAGCCAACACAGGTTTCCGACATGCTGGACTGCAGGCTCCTCGGCTGACACAGAGTAAGGGCACGCCTCTTGACCCGGTGAGGCGGCGGCGTCAGGTTGACGGCATGGAGCTTTGGCAGCAAAGCATTGGACATCGACCTTGCAGCATTTGGGCGAGTGTGGGTTCACACTCCACCATTGTCCCGGCTGTGTTTTTGCAGCCAAGGACATGGCCGATGTTGGCGGGCAATGGCAAGCTCCCGAATGAGACTGACCTTGGACACGCCAATCTGCATCTGGGTCACACATGAGCGCTGAAACTTTTTGAAGTGCCCTCGATGAACCCAAAGTCACTGTGCAGAAGTATGGCATGGCGAATGACAACATCTCCGCGCAAGTTTCATCGGCCTCTCAAACTGAAAATCTTTTACAAAGCTTCACCGGCCTAACTGACATCTCTTGCAGCCGGTCGACCATAAACCACCAGAGTGGGTCTTCTGTCAGAGGCTGCATCTCGCGTTCAGGTGATGGCGTTTTGTTCTGCCACCTGCCAGCCGCCAGCCCAGACGCACGGAGGCACGAAAGCATTCAATTAGTAGCGCAGCTTTACGAGTCTGCACCGTTGCTTCGCTTCAAGAGCGTCCACCGCATGAAACCGCTTGACGCAAACGTACGCAAATGTTCTGCATGCAGAGTTCTGAGCACTTGGCCAACCTGTTTGAGGCGGCTGCTGTGCCTGTCGCAGAAAGACTTGCAAGAGCAGAACGCGCACCTGGGACTAGCTGTCCGCGATCGGTTTTGAATTCTTCTCCAATGACCGAGTCTCTGACAGCTTTGACAGAGCCCCCTTTGTCCTCTGCATCGATGCCTGAATCGGCGTGGTGGCATGGGCACGGCATGAGAGTGGCGGTGGGGCTAGGGCTGCGGATTGAGGCCAAATGAAGTCGCCGCGCAAGGCTCTCTGCAGCAGCGGGGCCTACAGTGCAAGGGAGGCCATCTTTCAATTTGTAAGGTCCTCATCGAAACTGGCGAGGAGCAACTGAGGTCATGGCTAAGCCAGGCAGGGAACTGTGCCACCTCAGCTGAGCATGGAGCACAGCTTCAAGCTGAGTATCCTCATGACATATCGGAATTTTCGTGGCTCTGCGGATTCCCCATCTAGCTTGCAGCTGCATCTATCTTGCCAGGAGACATGCTGTGACATAATATGCCAATGAATGCCAATGACTCATCAACCGAACTTTCTCTGCTATTCGCTCAAATGCGTTCAAAATTCCGACTGGGAGCAGGACGCGCGATAGCTCAAGTCGATTCCCATTGTGCGCCTTTCGAGGTTTTGCGCTTGGCTGGACGCACCCCGAAAGCTGTGAAGCAAGCATTGCATGAATCCACGCGTCGGAAAGGCTTAGGCCAGGCTAAGGGTCGAGCGCTTGCATGGCACGTACGGCAGGTGGCAATGTACCTGCCCAAATCTATCGGCATGTCTGGAAATTCTCCTGGAATGAAAGCATCGGTGAGAAGGCTGAGCATAAGAAAAACAAAACACTTTCATGTGGCACAACCCTGGCTCTAGTGTAACGGCGAGGCACAACTATTTTACATTGGCGTGGGAAAGATGAAGCCAGCTACACTCGACGCGATGCGAGCCACCTAAGCAAGTCTCGCGCTCCAAGAAAGGGCAGCAGCAGCTTGTCGCCTTCGCCCGAAGCATGAGAAAGTCATTCACACCAAAAGTCTGACACTCCATTGTTTCCTGACAAGCACATGCGCAGTGCCCCTTTGCATCTACTTCCCAAGTTGGTGTGCAGTCTGAAGAAGCTGGGTTCGACGGCAAGGCAATGACGTCAGCAACGACCGGTGCACGTCCTCAGAACTCAAGGCTTCGGATCTGCTGAAACTTCTAGCATGCAAGCTTTGACGTTCGTAGAGTCGTAGAGTGTGTGGCGCTGGCCATGAGATCCAAGATCAGCACCTTGGGCGAAGTCTTCTGGGTGAGTCGTCGGCGCTGAGCCATGTCCCCCGGTTGCCATAATCCTCACCTTTAAAATGCACAGTGTTGAGTCACTTGTGCTCTTGTCTGTCTCGTAATCTGGAGCCAACTCTTCGAAGTGCCCGGCAATTCGGCTGCTTGTGTTTTTGCTGGTTGGGACTTGGGACCGTCGCAAGCCGTTGGGCTAAAGACCTCTGCCTGGACGTGACGCCCCTGTAGAGCAATTCCTGTGCACTGAGCCAAAAGAAGCATTCAAACGTAGCGCACATGCTGAAAGGGTATAGCGCCCAAACCGACACCTGCGGGAAACAACAACACTCAGACCCGAAACCCCAAGAATCTCCCTTGGACCTGTGACACGTGAATCTTCGTGTCCCTTCGACCGGCAAGCATGCCTCTGCTCGAGAATGCGGTTTCCTATTGGCGTCTGGTCCTTGCCGAATTGTGTATTGCCGTGTGGCTCGTGCAGGCACTGCCAGAGTGGTCTTCATGTACATGCATAAACCCACTGTCCAGAGTCACCTGAAACACTTAAGCAGTCCGTGCTTGCACACATCACTCTGCTCTCACACAACACTCTTGTTTGTTCGATCCGTAGGGCGCAGAACTGCCTACTGTAGTTGCTGCAGGCGGTCGAAGCTGACGGCCACAGTTTACAGGATTTTCTGTGAGAAACTAGTCACTAGTCTTCAAAAAGTCGGGAAAGGTGTCAGTTGATTGGTTTCAGTCCTGCTGGTAGGGTTGAATGTTGTGCTGAAGGCCAGGACTTGCACGGAGTCTTTGCCATCAAAGCCGAAGCTTTGGAATAGACTTGCGGTTTGAAACTGAAGCCCAGAAGTAATAAATCCCAGTTCAGGGGTGCGTGCTTCGGTAGCTGCGCAAACGGCCTACATCTCTCTCATGAAAGTAAAGCCTGCGTCGATTTTTCGCATGGAGCTGCAAGAGACCGTCCTGCTTCGCTCAGCCCAGCTCCTTCCTCCTCGGCCATTGGTTTGGCGCCAGACAGATGGTCTCTCAGATGCATTGCTTCAGTTTCCATACTGAGGCAGCAAACGAATCAATCTCCCAGGACCGCAATGCAAACAGGGTGATGTCTCAAGAAGTCCGGCAGGTCTGTGGAAATGACTGATGACTGATGATGAATCTAAACCTGTAGCTAGCCAATACTGTTATCCGTCAGACAATCACTCTCATTCCTACTACTACTACTACTACTACTACTACTACTACTACTACTACTACTCTCTTTCTTGCTTGCTTGCTTGCTTGCTAGGGACCCCGTGTGGAGGCCTTGAGGGTCTCCTGCCTAGCCCACCACAGTCTGCGCCAGCAAAGTCTGTGCTGCCCCTTTCCGGGATGGGAGTCGTCATGTGTTTCGCACGATGTGGTATGAGGGAGAACCTTCTGGCCCGAAGGCCTTCCCCCATCAAAGACCGCGGCGGATCTGCCATTTGCTTATTAGTCCTGTTGTTACTCTTGCTTGCTGCAGGCTTCTATTATTGCTCTCTTCCGCTGCCGTGCCATCCTTGAGGTCTCACTATGCAGCGGGACATAAGGGCAATTTTCTAGTATTGTCCTTGTATATTCTTAGTCTCACTACTCTTCTGACTTGTGGCCAGGGCTTGCCACGAGTTTCTCGAGCTTGAGTGCTGAGGCCGGAACAGCTCGCAGCGCCTCGTCGCGACAAGTGAAGGCAAGGTGTTTCGGCTTGTCTCTCGTGCTTCATCAGGCATGCACGAACATCAGAATTGCCTGAGCGCTCTTTTGCAAAATGGAAACCTTGGCCATGCCCTGCTCAGACGACTGCCTGCCACACGGAATGTCCGGGTGCCAGAAGTTGACCTGGCGATGAATCTTTACCAGGCAGTGCCCACTGCTTGCCGACTAAAGCTGCAGATGGCTGCCGAATGGGAGGGTCAGGTGGTCCATTCCTAAAATCACTTGCGACTGTGGTCCTGACGAAGTCCCTAGTTAACCCATGCTCCACGGTCTTATGAATCCGGTTCCAATCTGCTGACAGCTTCGCATCGCACCGAACCCGCTTGTCGGAAAGGAAGGGGCTGTCTTTCAGAAGGTCTTCGTGGCTGCGCGACTAGGGTTTCCTCCAGAATGCGCACAGCTCTTCCCTAGATTCTAGTCCTCTGGTGTTTAACATCATGCTTGAAGTGCTTTCTTGCATCTCGCCTTTGAACCTTATTTGTGACTTTGCTTGCGCTGAACTCGCTTCCGGGGACTTCTCCATCTTCCTGGATGCATCCTCCCTCCAGGCTGGTGAACATCGTGGTACTGACAATAAAGGCCCCAGCCAGAAGAACAGTGCGTGGCTGGCTTCCTTCGTGCACGACCTGCAGGACAAAGGTTCCAAACAGCCAGAACCAATGTCTCTGTAGCTAATTGGAACGGAGCCTCGTGCTCAAATGAATCGTCGAATACAATGCACTTGCCGGTCACCCACTCGCCTCAGTGAAGCCACTGATACTTTCAAGCCTCGGATGCAGCCGTCCCGACTTGAAGAAGGCAGCGGGTTCTGAAGCTCCAACTCTTGCACAGATTGCACCTGCCCGCCTGCAACGCCCAGCACGGTGCTGAGAGTCGCGCGAGACTCGCCCGCGCAAGTGATCCTCGGCGAGGAAGCTCTGAGCCGAGCGCAAGCGACAAACGAACTCTCAAAAAGTTCCTATAAAAAACCCTACAAACTCCTCGATGCTTATCAACACGTACAATAATAACTTGCCTACATTCGCAGGCGATGCTGCTGTCTTCAGTTTTCACTTGCGCAGATGTGCTCGGCCGGGGGGCAGGGCCCGGGGCCTGGCGGAGACGGCAGCAGGGTATAAGTGGGGGGTCCCTCCCCGCTGCCTTTGGTAGCATATCAGAACCACGGGCCCCCTATAAACGCTTTGGACTAAACCAAATCCGTAAACAACTCCCACAACTCCCATCTCTGAATTCCCCCTTGCATCGTGCTGATGCAGAGGCAGGCTAAAGCAAACAGAGATGCAGTATTGGTCACCTGGTCTCGAAAGAGCCTCTTTGACTCAGTACATAGAAGAGGCGTTGTTCTCCGCGATCGCTTGACTGCAATCTGGTGAACACTCTCTGCATCCAAAGCACCTGCAACCCTCCGGAATGTCGAGGCCCAAGTGGCAGGTCAGTCGCATATTCGTCGGCCTGCCGACGGCTCTGACAAGCGGCCGCTCGTTGAGCAAACTGTCCGCAATCAACCGTAGCGTTCCATCTAATTACCAGATCAGCGCCAGAAAGAAACGTGCGCAGGGTTGCATTTACAGCGCAAGCGATCGTCGAAACAAGACTGCATGACACACACGTGTTTGCATGAACGAAAGTACCCATGCGAGCTCTTCGGAGTTGTCAACTGCATCATTGCCGTCTGGATATGCAGCAAAAATCTGCGGCTGACAAATGGACCCGACCCGATTCCCAAACAGCAACACGAGTAACATCAACACCTCGGCCCCTTTCGAATTCTGAAAACAGGCCCCGGCCCGCAGTGCGGCCGCAAATGTGTACCAGGCTGGAGGCGAGAGAACAAAGACCTGGGTTCAGGTGAAAGCTGACCCTATGCTGACCGTTCTGTCCGCTCTGAGACTCTGCACCTCGGGCTCTGTCTCATGTCTGGGCTCCCAGAAATGTACCAGATCAGCTCGAGCTGTACTGTTCGGCTTACACCGTAAGACCTCGTAAGAGCTGGGCAGGCTCGACGGCACGGCATGTTATTGATTCAACGCAGGAAAGCTGTGCGAGCACACGCACATGCCTGCAATGCAGCTAGCGTGGCGATGGATGATGCTTGCTTCTAAACTGGAAGGCCAAGGGCACTTGAAAATTTCTGCACAGAGCTTGCGCGTGTTGCGCTCACTAACCTGTGCAGTAATGTCCCGGTCACCTCCATATCTTTGGGAGGCGCTGGCAGGATCACAGAAAAATGAGGCGTGCCATCAAATCACGCAAGAGAAGCTGTGGTAGGGATCTTTGAAGTCACGGCCACTGTTGGCCTGCTTGCAAGGAAGCCGTTTCATGTCGTTTCCATCAAGTAGCTCCCCAATGTACCTCTTGCAACTCACTCCTCGTTGCAATTCTCGAAGCAATGCCTCCGGATGGTCTTGACTCGTCTTGACTGAAAGACTCAATCGCAACCCCGGCTTGACATGACTGAGAGCAAAGTTTTGTTGTCAGCCACTCACAGGCTCTCAAACGGGGTGCTCCTTCTGCATAAAGCAGGTGCCAACTCTTTTTATTCACGCAATCCTTCTGGGTATAGCCTGTAGCTGCTGTAGCTGAATCGGACCGTCTGTCTAAGGCACGCCATCAAAGACTGGGCTCTCAAACATCAGCCTGCCTTGCACGCTGCACGACCTTGTCCGATTCCACAGGGGGCACTATTTCATAGCGAAGACTTGCTGATTCTACCTAAGGTCCTAAGGTCATAGACCTTAGTGAGAAACCACCGAGCTCCGAAAAGCAGGACACGTGCGCATTTGCCAAACCCCCTTAGGCGACCCGAAAGAAAGCAACTGCACGCGACCTCAAGGGTCTCTAAGGTAGATTCGCACAGGATGCAAAATCCGCTCTCTAAGCCAACCCAGCATGAAAAGGTTATCCTTCACAGGCATCATCGGTTCAACAAGAAGTTTCGAGCAGCTACTGCAATACTTGAGGTCGTGCAAATGCAATTGGAGCGCAACGTCGCTCGCAGTCTACACAGGAAGTGCCTGGCCCCTCAGTTGCTTCAGTTGCCCTTGCCACCTCCCTTCTGCGGTGGCTTGTACACACGACCTTCTGGGCTGGCGCGAAGCACCTGGGAAGAAACTTTCATTTGCAGGCCTTGTCAGAATAACCTGGATTGGACACCAATCTGAGCCAGGCCTTGTTCCGCACTCTAACGACTCGTCCGTGGATTGCGCAGGAGACGCAGTACAGCATTTTCATGTAAAGCTTCGGCCTGGACCCGTCCAGAGAGGTGTTGAAGGATTCAGGGGACAAGTACAGTTCCGCCATGACGGTGTTTGGACACATGCTGAGGCTGTAACAGCATGAAGCTTGAGTACCTAAGCGCGCATAGCTCACCGAGACACTCTCCATTCTTCGGGGAAGTGGCACTTGGTCGCAAGGTGTTCGAGCCAAGCAGCACGCTCGCCTCACGAAGGTCACGCTGCGATGACGCATCCACCATGTTCCTCACCTCACGGAGTCTCCCTGAAGCTCGATGTACTGTTGTCAACCGGGTGTTGGGCGTACTTTTTGGCATTCGGGATGCAAATAATGTGGCGGTTCGTATCTGGTCATGAAGATCAATGCCACCCGGCCTGAAAGCGCTTGATGGCCTCGCATCAGTGTGTGCAAGCTACACAAAGCTGTCTTCTACCTATCATGTTTGCCCCTCGACCCAACTACTTCCCCAAAATACTGCTGCCTTGTCCTTGGGCACGCAGCGTGCGCAGTTGGAGCAGCGGACAATAGCTGTGTGTCCTAAGCAGCATTCCAGGCTACATGTCTGAGGGCAGGCTCTTGGGCTCAGAGCCATGCGCGCCCGATTTGCCAGCAAAGCATCCGCGTCCGTGCTTGGAGCGGCCATTGTTGCGACGCTTGGATGGCATGTTTACTGTCCCCTGCTAGGTCGAGCCAGTCGGTGCTCCCAGAAGGACTTGCTGATTCCTGAGCCAAAATTCAGCGGCATAGGCCAGGGCTTGGAACCTCGCAATCAAGATCTCCACCGTGTGTGCGAATCTTAGCAATATTTTGGGCAGACACTCCAGAACTGACTCGTCTTGGCTCAGACCAGCAGTTGCCACCTGCAATGCGCGTAGGAGCATTGCGGAAGCTGCCCAGGCATCAGGCAGCCAAGCTCCTGCGAAAGCTGGTCATGGCTCCCACGGAACTCTTCCCAAACCTACAGAGGGAAAAAGCGATTCATAGCCGCGAAGGGAGGTCAGTGCAAAAGACTGCACTCTCGTAGAGGATGTGCAGAAGTCCTGGTGCCTTTCGCCTGCCATCGGCGTGCTGGGCGAGCCTCCCGACGCGAGCGACGCAGGCTCGGCAGCGAACTGTTCGGAACGAATGTAATGAACACACGGCCCCAACGCGTGGCCTTGGCTGTGGGATGTCGAAGTGTTCCAACATATGCTCAAACATGACAGCAGTTCATAGCAGTTCCTTGTTTGCCCAAGAGATCCCATGAGCAGGAGGGGTGAGGGGTGAGTCGGCTTGTGTCGTGAGCCGGCCGGAGCTGCATGGAAGACCGGGGGGCGGATTTAGGGTTTCAGCCCCAAACTTCTTAGAATTTAGACCCTTTCCCAGCGGGCTTGCCTCGTCGCCCGGGAGCTCCCTCTGCCCAGAACGTGTGCCCCAGCAGAGACGAACCCTCGAAACCCCTGGAAGCCATGCCAGTCGCTTCAAGTGCTCGTGCCCACACATCTAGATCCTGAAACCTGGACCCGAAACTGACTAACTGGACACCAGGACCTCCGACTCAGCCGGATCTTGGTGTGTTCTGGACTCGACGAAACTTCCTGGCAAGACCTGGCCTGCTCCGTCCTTGCGGGCCTTGTGGGTGGACATTCGGCCTCGCCACACATCGAGACTGGTCTCCAATCTGGCTGACCCCTTCGACAATACGTTGCCGGGGCACCGTTCGAGGCAGGCTCTGCTGCTTCGGCTGGGCCTCCTCCGCTGCATCCGGAGTTTCTCGCTCTTCCGACTTCACTAGTATCTAAACCGGTGTGTTGCAGGAGCTCAGGTCAGTAAAACAATGATGCTGCAGCTGCTATACAGACCTTTGCAGGAGATCCACCTTCGTACCAGGCGGAGGTCGTACGCATCGGCGGCTCAAGAGGACCTGATCTGTACATGCCTGAATTATAGGAATCTGCCCCGCAAAACAGGATCGTGGCTCCAAGATGTTGCAATCAGAGATTCGAAACAGGCAAGAGGCTGCAAGAGCTGATTTGCAGATGTGCCGCTGGCTCGACCGCCACGGGGGATGGATAGCCACTAGGGCCTCTTGAAGACTTCAGAGAAGTGCACAGAAAGAACAGATCAGTTCAGCTGCTTCTCCAAGTCCTGGCCTCTGGGCTGGGCATGGATGCTACCAACAGGTACAGACCGCAATTCTGGCACCCAGCGCCTGAGCTGCATGCATGGAAAGTTTGATGTCGGGATGTATCCCTCATTACCTCTCACAAGCTCTCCAGCCTCACGTAGCTTTCGTCGCGGTCATACTGACGAGCCTTCAGCGGGAGATGCAAGAATTACTGTACCAGTATGGCTTAGGGCCCAGGGTGTAGCACCTACATGTGGTTGACCTCTGCGCCCGAGGTCATTTCTCTTCTCAGATCTGCAATTACGCACGGCTCCTGCCTCCTCCATAGCATTACATCCTCAAAGCAACTGAAGTAACCGGAGCTTGCCTGCTCGAACGGATCGAATATAGAGTCCCCAAGCTCCACCTGGAGAGTGCAAGCACATCAGAGTGCAGGCACAAGTTTCTGGTACCGCTTGTGCAGTTTCCGACAACAGCGTCGACTGCAGTGCCGTGCTAGGTCCTAGAAGCCATGGATGCCCACGCCGGCCATGCATGCAGCCAGAGGGCACCCCTCGCCCACGGATCGCCACCACCGCCTCGCCTTGGCTTGCGAAGTTCAAGGTTCAATGGACTTCAGCTTCAACCGGTAGTTTGCTGCTCGTCTCCGGCCCATCGGAGGCACGGCTTGTACTTGTCTTGCATCGCTTCTTTCTAGGCTGATTCCCATGATGCACAGCAGACTCCAATTTAATCACCAAGCTGCGCACCTGGCCTGCGGCCTCCCGTAGGACCGCGCCCCTTCAAGCCCAATGGGTACTTGTCCTTGGAGCGCGCGCTGCGGCTGCATTGCATGCTTCGATCAAAGCGTTTTTTGACACTTTTGATCGGACCCCGCTCACGCTGGTTGTAGTCCGGATGCTCCAAGATCGACAGCGATGTTTGCCATGGACGCCCACTCACCTTCGACTCAACTGCTCCGTGCTTCAGCTGCCAAGACATGGGCTCACAAGTTGACTGACCAGATTCGTTAATACACCACACGCGCCTATGAACGGCAGCAACACATTTGGTCGGAGATGATTAACCACAGAAACATGCAGAGGACAGTGTGCCACTGTGCTGTTCGTGAGGATAGCTTGTCCCATCAAACAACAACACCCGTAGATTCGGATGTCTTAGCAGTGGTCAAGCATGCAAACGCAGCGCGATCTCTATTGCCAGTAGCAGCCCGGTTTAAAGTTAGTGCCTTGAACCCTCGACCGAAGGAGCCTGGACTGCGAGATGCAACGCCACTTCAATATGGGTGGATGCAATCGCGAAGTCTCTTCGTCAACGCCACGCACTGTCTTAGCCTTGTTAGTTTGGAATCCATGATGTGAGGATGCATTCGAGAATCGCTACAGCCCATGTGTATACGTCGCCTGTGTGCGTATAGCCATATCGCCCTTTGTCCGGCACATGCGCACACGCTTACACACCAACCAACAGGCAAGGGAAGCTAAAAAACTATTGCTTACCGTACAACCCTCAGCCTGACGAATGACTCCGATGCAGTACTTGCATCGTCTTCTAGGAATTTCCAGAACAGCATGCAGTGAAATGCTGCCTGGCTTAGCCCAGTCGTGGTACAAAGTTGTCATCCGCAGAATCATGCAGAATCCAGCCATGCTGCGGGGCTAGTGGACGCAGGCCAACTGGCCACTGGGCTTCCCGCCATAGTTAGAGCAAACATCATGGTCCAATAGAAGACTTTCGAACCTCCGCTGCGACTCGATCTAGTCTGGTCATGATCTGCTCAGCTGAGCCAGGGGCCAGTCGGCCCCTACACGCCAGTCGATGTTCAGGTAGTGTATCAGGTAGGAGGCTACTATGTAACCTTGGCCAGACAGACAACCACACGAACAGCTGGTTTATCCACGTTCTCTTTTGAAAAGTGTCTTCTTCGAGTGTTGAATTCATGTAAAGCCCTCCCTATTTCAAATAACTGTGCCGTTCAATTCCATGAAGCATTCCGACTGTTGCTTGTAGTGTGCGGGCTTTTTGAAAGGAGAGACCACCTTTCCCAATCGGAGGACGAGGAATGCTATCTGTTCTCTGCTTTCCATGCCGGTCACGAACCGGGCGCCTGGTTTTCGGGAAGCTTCGGCCCCTCGTTAAGAAGCAGAAACCGTCCAAAGCGAAGCAGCCACTGACTTCTTACCTGTGCGGAGGCCGAAACCATGTTGGCAAAGAGCTATATTCTGCTTAGCACCTCGCCCGCCCCCTCCCCACTGATACAACACGAAAACTGCTGGACAGAAATCCACACGCTGCAGATTCTGCAGCACACGGTGTTCAGGCATCCCGCAATTCTAGGGCCTGTCGCACCTGCAGCAAAGACAGCATTATCAACAACCTTCAGTGAAGCAGCGCCCCCGATTGGCCATAAATCCAGTAGCGGCCAATTCCCTCATCAGTGCATCCACAAGGGGCACACCAGTCCTCAAAGCTGTTTTCTTGCATCGTGGCGAACATGTGCAACCGTTAAAGGATGAACAATCCAACTGCAATGCAAGCATGTAAGCGCGGTCCTTCCTTGCTTCCAGCTCTGTTCGATAGCTGCGTCCCTCCTTTGAACACGCTTGCGAATCATATAAGTGATTGCATAATTACCCTCTTTCCTGCAAACTTCGGCTGGATGCCCGTGGAATCCCGTGGACAGCAAACCGGCAGCACTTGCAAGGATGCCACAAGCCTTCACCCTGCAAGTGGCCTCCATGAACGCGCTCGCCGCGCAGGGCCCGACAGGAAGAACACCCGGCGGCCGAAGTGAGCGCCTCGTGGTCCAGAACTTCAGAGATGGCCCCATAAGCCACTCACGTCAGCTTGGAAACGGCAAAACCGCTTCCTCCAAACCGAATTGGAAAGCCAAAGCACAGTAGAAGTGGAAGTAGTCGCGCCAGCAAAGCTGGAAAATAAACTTTTGGACGTGGTCGAAGCGCCCATCCTGAACTGTTTAGCACGGGTTCCGAAATAATGAGGGAAGAAACCCAACGCAAAACGTCTTCGACCGGCCAAGTCATTTTCCGTACTAAGGCTGCCCCGGCAGCCTGCACCCAGTGAAACGACGGCGAAACAAGTCCTGCCTACGATGCTGCCCAAGAAGCGTTGTCCTTGCCGTTCTCTCGCTCAAACCTTCGAAAACAGAATGTGTCAATTGGAGAGTCGGCCAGCGCAGCCATCGCTGTCGGTGCTCTGCAGTCAAGTCTCTGTACGGCTCGCCAAAACACAGAGCGCGGTGACAGGCAACCGACAGCCATCCAAGGGGAGAGGCGACTGCTACAGTGGCAGTGCAGCTGATTCCGGGTCTGCTGATATCTTCCCAGTCCTGGCCCAAGCATGAGCATGGTCGGACATACTCCTGCCTCTGACTGAAACACTCGCGACCATGCTGCGATGTGACAGGTGTGCCAGAATCTATCACACGGGTCCTGTCTTTGTGTAGTACGATTCCAGTTGCTTCCTCGTCGGACATTCAAACGGGGACAATACGAGCGGAGTTCCTCTGGCACAACCCTTGACTAGGAGCAGGCCGCCACAGCGACAAGGCCAGGCGTGGATGTGCACGGAAATGCATTAAACCCTAAACATCCCTAAACCCTAAACCCAATGGCAGCCAAGGTTCCAGGCTTCGGACTCTCCACCACGCCACTGGAATTCACCGGCGGTGGGCTCTTCGAGAAGTTCCTCTCCACTGTTGACAAGCTCTCAACGATCAAAGCTGCAGGAACCGGCTCCGTCCCCTTCACACTTTGATTGGTGCTGGTAAATCTTTGCTTGCCTCCTCCACTTCAGAACCCGTGACCCATGGTGAGGACTAGGTTTCTCTCGTCCCGAAGCTCATCCATCTTCTAATCAGTCCCTGTTTCCCACGGATCGCTACTCACGAAGTGTGACAACATGCAATTTACTAAACTAAACTTAGTCAGTGCAACCCTTCTGTTTACTCGTCACGCGCCCATTGATCAACTGCGCCGGTTATTCCCATAGTCATTCTTTTCGGTCTTGCACATGTTAGAATTCGTTTCTGGATCCGTCAAAACACTCAGGCTAGGCTGTACAGGACTCCTGGCTGTTTTCCGTGCTTTGTCTGGTGGGCATGGGAGACTTGGGGTTAAAACCAGCTTACGGCTGCCGGCTGGCCGAGCCCAGACCCATGGCTTGCAGCAAACATCCGGCCACTGGCTGCACCATGTCCTGATTGTTGCGATGACGCACCGCGATTCTACTTCCCAGCGAAGATGATCTCCCGTCTGTTATGTCACACGTTATGTCGTTGTATTCCAAAAGCAGCATCACGCCAGATTGGCAGCGGAGGTGACAGAAAGCACAGCGCACTTCCGAAACATTCCGCAAGGGTGACAGCTGTGATGTTTCTTTGCCGCCAGGTGGCGAGTCCCAGTCTCTCAGCTTTGGAAGGTGGCAGCTGCCCTTGGTCCAGGGTTCGGCTCCGAAAGAAAGGAAGCTGAGACCTGGACTGGGACTCTTCGTGTGCCTGGGGCAGGCAGCTCCTTGCGCGGAGTTACGGCCGCACACGTCTCGTGGTAGAACCTCGGTGCATTGACCATCCCCTCACTAAGATTCTCCGATTAACATTGCAACGGCAGCAGGCATGACGATGCGATGATCGTTGCTGCGCAAAGCCCTCCATAACATGCCAGGAAGCTTGCCGAATGGAAGTGGCAACCACTCCAAAATGTCCTGGACATAGGATTGCACATCCGTTTCTGCTTCTTCTGTAGCGTCGCCGGCAGTCTTTTCATGCGCTATGAAATTCTTGCACCTAGACTTAGGAGCCTGCCGAGGCTGTCAGAGGAGGCTTGGCTTTTTGCAGCAAGGAGACGAAGCCCAGATCCTCGCGGTTCCGGAGAGTCTGGCCTGAACTGACTTCGGCGGAAACCACACGTCTGATTGCGCCGGCAAAGCTGTGACCACCGCCGAAGTTGACACAGCAATCAACGCATATTCACTGCGTACAGCTCTGATCCAGGAGCCCTTGCCGAAATGGCGGCACACCTCGGCCAAACATTCGCGAGGATTCAGCTCAAACCTGACTTCGTCGGCCGCTTCCTCTCACCCGTCATATATGTTCAATGATGCTCAATGCATCCTATGTTGCTGCCAGAATGTGCTACGAGTAGAGTGGGTGGTGTCAGCATGCGATGAAGCAACGCACGCACACAGATAGACAGACAGACGGACACTCACGCAAAGCATCGTCAGATGCCTCGACATTTGCTGGAAGTCTGCCGAGGATCGCCTCTGCTGCAGGAGTTAGCTTGGCTGATTTTTCCGATATCTTCGTACCCGTGGGCGGGTCTTGCACGGCTTGCCGATTGGGTTGTCAACAAGAAGCATGAAGCGCCTCTTCCACTTGCTGCTCATCGTGAGTGTCCTCTGCCTGCTGCGAATCGAGCGTCTGTCAAGCCGCTTGGTGCAATCATATACGCTTATGTAGGCAGGGAGCACCGAAAGATCCTTTTCGTAGCCTCATGCTGGCTCATGTTTATTGTTGGCTGCATTGGCGGCTCAGCAAATTGCCAACAGTGGACGGAGACAGTGCAAACTGCACTATTGCCCAATGTCTGATGGACTTTCTGGCCTGGTACACGAGCAAAGACCCCGGTGGCAAAAGCTGTGGCAGTACCTGCTTAAACTCGCGGTTGGTTTGCAGGTGTGATGATGCTATACAAGGAAGCTGGCTCAGGCTGCAGGAGTGTAAGTTCGAAGCTCTAGTTGCGTAAAGTTCTTTGATTCTAATGGAAAAAGACTTCGCGATTCCGCATAACGGCAATTCCTGCCTCCTCGGGTCGTCCGGCGACAGTAATTAGACGTGAGCCGATGCTGCGCAGTGATTCGGCCAGCGCCTGGACACTTGGACGAGGTGCCGGTTGGAGAGGAAATCTTTGGCTGTCGACAACCTCGAACACTGATGCTCGCCGCGCAACCCCTCTCGGCCTCCAGGGACTCAGCGATCAGCCGGCTCCTCGCCACTTCGTGCTGACATTTTCTGTGGTTGCCGCAGTGAGCCGTGCATCGAGAACCCCTCAGGCAATCGGAAACTGTGTAGCCTGAAAGGTCCACATCTCTGGTGGTCACCCCACGGGCTCTGTTCCCAATGACGTGGGTCAATGCAGTACCTCAGTTCATTGGAAACAGGCTCGTCAGACTGGTTGAGCGGGATCGAACACAACTGCCGATGCGCGGCACAACCAAGAGCTCAGAAGCTGCTTGGAGTCCTCGCACGTGGAAAAGTTCCTTCAGCGAGATTCAGCGAGCATAGTCATCATGCGGTACATGATGCATGCTGGCTGGCGAAATTTAACGCATGTGCAGCGTGAACAACTGCAAATCCTACTCAGCTGTTCGAGTACGGGCACGTTGTCGTGCAGGCGCAGGTCGTTCCGCAGCCATGCAACAGCCCGTCGGCTCATGGTATGCTACAGGCAGGACAGTCAAGGGATGCTAGACTGCTAGAGTTTGCATTCGATGTCGTTGTCACAGATAGGCTTCCAAAGCACATGCTGGTGGTCAAACATTGCCAAATACGCCCAGGTATTGCATATCGCAAATCTAACTGCAGCGGTTTGAGGCAGTTCAGTGTGACTCAGCGGCATCACCATCACAAAGCATACCAAATGATAGCCGCATGCTGCATACCACAACGCCTTTACCCTGTTCGTTCGCACATGCTGGGCAAGATTGTGTGACCGAGCGGCTCCCTGTGTGACCTGTCTGTTCTGCCACACAAGCCATACAAAATGTCATCTGAGACCAGGGCTCCCCCAGTCTCATCTCGGCACACTCACGCACCTGCGAGCATACTCGCTACAGCTTCGCTGTGGGAACTCGACAAGAGCACAGACTGATGACTGGAGATGACTGGAGTGCAGCTACCGCAGCCACTTGGATCAAGATTCGGAAAATGCTCGGGCAAGCGTTTTCTTCACAATCTGCGCTGGCTCATTGTTCCGTTCCCCATCTCTGCCGGAATGCAAATGGCTGTTTGCAGCCAAGCGTGCATCCGTGGTAGCAATAACGGTGCAGCAACAACCTCAACCGCAACTCAACACACCGCGGAAGCTTGTACAGCGCCGAATACCTGTTTTTTGAAACGCACTCTGCTGGGTTGTGCTGTGCTCTCGAGCGAGAACTGGTGAACACGCCCTCAAACATTCTCTTCAAGACTCGGGTTTAAGGCCTCGGCCCGGACGACAGAAATCAGCAGTGATTCGCCAGCGGAAGGAACAGCTTCTTAAGGTTTGAAGCGATGTGCCAGAAACCGGTTTGAATCGGTGCACTTCCGATAGCAGCTTGGGCTTAGGTTTTCGAAGAGAACTCAGGGAGTCTTGGCCTGCGAGCTCCGCAGGCATCGTACCGTGAAACGACGTTCGCCCTCGTCAGCGGCCGATGACAAAGCAAAAGTTGCTGCCCGATTGAGGGACAGCAGCCACGCCGGCCGGCCACAGGACAGATAAAGCAAGAGTACACGTTTGTCCGGGCAGGAAATCTTTACAGGTCCCAGGCCCTGGACACACCTACACCTACCCTCTCGCAGACTTGCTTCGAGAGGTTTTGCCAGGGTCAGGCGACACTTTCTTCAACAACTCAACGTTGTCTGCATTGCTCTGCCATGCCGTCAACACGTACCACTACCGCATGGTGTCGCTTCACCCTGGAGCCTGCCCGAGCTCTTCCATCGGTTCTATCGGTTTGACGGTTCGGAGGGGTTCTGTCGAGGCTTTTCTGCAGGACTCACGGATATGAGCTTGGCAGGCTCTGGAGACAGTCAGCTGTAAGGACGCTGCCTTAAATCCAGTGTCCATGCCAAGGCAGCACCGGGTGAGTGAGTTTCTTAAGAACCAGTCTCACCTGCGCCGTATGCTCCTGAAGCAGGCAGCGCAGCTTCAACTACGACCCCACTGTGCTTTCCTGTGGGATGCATCTAGCCCTGTGCAAACGCTGCATTGGGACTTGGGGTGCTTTTGAGGGGGTTGGGAGCCCTTGTCGGCAAGAGTCAGAGCATCCGTGCTACTTCCAGCCTGAAAGGCGAGAGACCGGTGAAATCACTTTTCCAAACCGGGCCAAATCTGTATCCTTAGAGAGGGTATCAGCTCGAACTTCACATTCCAGGAGCATCTCTGCGTGCACTCTGTGCTTGCGAGATTTTGGCGGCAAGTTCTCAAGTTTCAAATCAAGAGGTAATGAAGACCTAAGGCTGTTCCCGAACTTCGCCAAGACACCCTCCATCTCCGATCTTGAGCGCCTTGTGATGCTTGTAGTACCTGAGCTGGTAGGAGGGTGTATATGGGCCTTGGCCTGCTCGCTGTATGGCCGTTGTACGGTCCTGTTGGCTGTGTTCGTTCCTGCTCTTCTTCCTGCCCGCGGGTCGCTTGCCTGTCCTGAATAAAGCAAGCACGCACGAGATCCATGTGCGAGTGAGAGACGTACCAGATGGTTTACCTCCATCACTTTCGCTGCGACGGCCGTAGTTTTGGAGCAGCATCTTGTCCTCGTTATGGAGGCTGACCTCAGAGCTTCGGATGAAAAGTTTCCGAAGTGTTCAATCACACAGAGCCCCCACGGACTGAGGCCTAGCCTGTCCCTCAAGCTGCAGCTTGGAGACAGGATCGAGGTGTAGCTTATTGCCCACACGCACGTGACCTCCCGGAAGAGCCTCCTGAAGGGACCGCTGCGTTACTTTGATTTTGGCGACTGCGCCGCTCGCAGTGGCATGACGTGCATCATGCGGACTGCGTTGAATTCAGCATTTACTATGCCTTTGCCTTATGCACTGGCAAAGCACCAAGTTCTTGCCCCTGTCGCAAAAACTTGTGGCAAATTAACTAACAATCACTATTCGCTCCTACAGCTTCAGATCTGTGCCCGTCGTGCTGGAGTTTTGGGGCTGGTGGCTACTGCAGTCGTAGTTGGATCGGTGGTCGATGGAGGATTCATCACTTCGAGTTCCCTTGTGGGAATTGAAAATTGGTTTCAAAAGATTGGAAACAGCCAAGGCCCGGTGCTCACGAGTTCAGAAACGCAGGATTTTTGTTTCTAGCCCTCGAATCCTCTATGCGAATTCCTGCAATGGCCTCTCTTGCTGTGGAGCTGCAGTCGTGTTGCCGCAAGACTGCGGTGGTTTTTCATCGCTGCGCACTGGGTCTACAAAGAGTCTACAACACACTCAGTTTCCCCAGCGCTCAGGATCTCTTGATGATTTGACATTTGCAGCTCATTCTGTCTTTCGCTGCCATCAATGAAGCAAGGATCTCACCGAATCATACCTAGCTGGACCTCGCTACAAGCATCAAGGCTTCGTGTGGACTTTCGCGTGCATTGCATGTCCGGCCTGAATTTCATGCACTTGCCCCTCGAGGACCACGTATTTGAAGTCCTCTGCCTGAAATGCAGAAACAACTGACTCTCTGGCGAATGCGTCGTTCATGCGTGTAACATGGCTTTGAATTCGCCGATTCTGGTCGGTACCGCCGAACTCCTGCATGCTCTAACTGCGACCGGCCTTCCAGTTGCTCAGGGCATAGCTGGCGCAGTACTTCTGGTAACATTCTGCCCAAACTTCCTCACGACAGCTTGCGACAGCACATTCTAAGTCGTGGCCTGGGTCACAATCGCAGAACTTTTCCGCTCACTTCTTTCAGTGCTTCTCTATGCTTCTCTGGCCGAGAGCTCATGCACCCATGGCGATGATGCATCAGCCAAGGCTCCTCATAGTAGACGCCCTTGCTGTTGAAGTATTGGATGATCTCGTCCACAGGCGTGTCCGCGCGTATGTCGAACGTCTTCCCTTCTGCAACGAGCTCATCCAAGATTCTTCTGACCTTTGTTCCGATTTGCACTAAAGCACTGCTGTAGTCACTTTAGTCACTTCGCCATCTGTTCTGCTCCTGCAGTCTCTCTCAGGTTGGCACGTACTCGAGAGGAAACCATCTGCCTCGCTGGGCATGCAGTCCGTCAAGAAGCTTCCTCAGTCTTCGTGTTGCTCCTATGTGGCATGACAGGCTGCCACTCTGCTCAGATATTAGGCTCTAGCTACTGGAGAACTCAGCATCGCTGACGACCAAAAGACACAATGGTTGTTTCAGCTCGGCGTCGAGTGATGGAAGGGCATCAGAGGCAGCACAATCCACTGCAAATGCAACCTGCTCAGGAGTCATGACAAATCCCTCCTAACAATAGCTTCGCATGCCACAACAACTTCTCGACGAAGTCTGACGATGCATCCGATCCGCAACATGTGGAATGTTTCGATTCACCAAGGTTGCCTTGCCTAAGCCTCACTGCCCCTTTACCTTCCTGCTGTTGGTGGCTGCCGGAAAGAGGAATCTTCTGGGTTCTCATGGCCAGGCGTCTGACTTGAACTTTGCAGTTGTGTGCCGAAACATGCAAAGGTGATGCTGGCTCCGCGAAGACCCGTGTCGGAGTTTGTGCAGCTCGAGGAGGCTCCGAAAGGCCAAGGGCAGCGAACTGCGTCTATGCACCCTTTCTGCCAAGTCGCTGATATTGCGATGGCGGCGAATTGAAACCACCTTGGAGCAATAGGTTCGTAGGACTGCCTTTCTCTCAATCGCACATCTGAACTGTTCGTCAATCTGGAGTTACAAAGGAGATGGCACATTGATGTCTGTACACTGCACACGTGCCATGTTCGCTAGCATCACTCGCGGCTGCGGCCTGTGACTCTGCCAGAAACAGAACGAACGCCAAGGTTTCCACAGAACCGCGGCATGGGAAAACGTGTTGAAGCGCTCTCTGCTGCCGAAAAGCATATGATGTTGTCCCTCACCATCTCTTTGGTAACACCTTCTCCTTGGCGTCATGGCTTGTGCTGACAGTGTTGCTAAGTGTTACACAATACTGACTTTCGAGTCGGATTGGGTGTGGTCATCCATACCGTTACAAGTGGTCGAGCATCTGTACACGAACTTCCGCCACTGCTCGTCCGAGAAGAAGGACAAAGTGGCCTGCCAAGCCTCTGCCTCCATCTCGTCCAAGAAGCCTCCGGGGGGATCTGTCTTACCCGTGGCATGGATGTCTCGAAAGCAGCATGAGCCAGCAATGGGATGTTGCGATTGGCAGGCAGAAATTCAGAAGGAGCCTTGCCAGACTGTTAAGACCGACCCAATTTTTGCCTGTGGCCACCTTCCCCGTCAAGCCCCGAAGTGTAAATAAACTGTTCTGAATACAAGACACGGCACGAAGCCGACTCTTGCAAAAGGGGTGGTGCTGCTCCCTGAAAAGTCATGAGGATGACAGAACGAAAGTCCTTTAGACTCCTGCGGTACCGGTATGTTGGACAACACCAGCTCCACCCGATTCCGAGTGAACTCTTCCCATGGAAATAGCATGGTCCATGAAGCGTGCTCAAACTCGGAGAGATAGCTTGATGGACCCATATCTTTCTTTCATCGGGAATAAACCCATTTCTCTCCCTATTTCGGATGCAGCCGGTGGCCGGTGCTGCCTGCAATGCAAGTGCCCTGCCGGAACGGAGCTGGATGCCAGAGTCGTTTGAAGTCATTTGGAGGACGGATTTCTTGTGGAGTCCTTTATGATTTCACGCTGCCACCGGAGAATCCCCTCCGCAATGCATTTCTGCTGACTTGTCATGTGAGTACAAAAAGCACACCATGGACTCAAGCCTCCCTGTGCGGTGTGTTTTTCGGCAACAGCCCAGGGGCGGTGGGAGGGTCTCTAACCGAGTGGCAGGGATTTGCTCTGTTGATGCCCTCTTTCTTCGCACATGCTTTCGTAAGCTCATGTTTTCGGTTGAAGATAAAGAACCCGAGGCATCCCACCCCCATCCACAAGAAGAAGCGAAGCCCATTGAAGCTCAATGTCTACGTAGACGAGACTAGGGCACTTCAAGACAGAGACTAATGAGGCCGATTTTCGGCTCCTGGACGGATGCTTCAGTCTGTCTGAAGATTGCCGATTGCCAACTTCAAGACGGGCCTAAGGCGGTTGACGGATCTCGCAGCAGCCATCTCCAGTCCTGCACTCTTAGTCCTACATCCCATCTGAATCTAATCCAACAGCGCGGTGTATCCAGCAGGTTATGTGCATGCTATCCAAAAGCGTCCTGGCAGTAGTGGCTTGTCAGTAGAGCATTGAGGTGGCAGGTGGACCTGCGGACTCCAGGGTCAAGCACAACAGAAAGCTTCTCAGACCTACGCCCGACTTGAAATCTGAAGCTAAAGAACAGCCGCACAACCAAGCTACGGCAATGCTACTGGGCAGTGATAAGTGAAGCATAGCCATGGAGCATTGCCAACAAGTCGTCAAAAACGATGACGTGGTCGGTTTGCCTGTTGGCTTGCACGAGGTTGATCTTGACTTGCTTCACAAGACACCAGCAAACTGAAAGACTACGGCCACACAAACACCAGCGGAAGCTGATGCTGATGTTGCAATCAGCGAATACAGGGATTACAGTACCTCCTGTTCGGTTTGGCACTCACAGCGGCACTGTGCCTGCGGATCGAGATCATCAGCGGGAACTTCAAAGTGCGCTCAACGCCGAAAATAAAGCCCATCATGACCTTGGCAGCCGTCCCCAAGTCCCAAATCCGCAAGTGAAGGGGAGCACGGCCGGATGTAGTCACGAATCTAAGCATCTAGAGACACACGCCACATTAACGGCCTTTTCCAATGGCAGCTGTTTATGGCGAACGTGCGACATCAAGTGCGCAGTGGCAGTGGGAACTGTCTCCTTACTTTGTATCCTTGCTGAGGCCGGGCGACGTTCTCCGTCTGTGTGATGGGGACGTTCTCCAAGGTGTGCCCACAGCCTTGACAGGCCTCGAATGGCAGTTCAATCCCACACCCCTATCCCTTCCTCTTGATAAGACTGTTCATGTGCCAGTGGGCCGATGCCTCCGGGCCCACTGACATGCTCTGGACTGGAGAGAGGATCTCAAAAACTCAAGAGACTCCCAGTTTCTGCCCAGTCTGCCTTCTGATTGTGTGCACACGACCGACCGCACCTGTCACACACCTGGCACAGGTCTTCGCTATTCATCGGCTCTAACTGTAACAACTCCAGCATTGAATTCCTAATGCAAGTAACTAAACTTCATGTTGCAACGAACCCCAAAATCACGCGAAGCGAGCCTTGACATCATTGTACATGTACCTTGCCAACCTTACGGTCTCTACCGCTCTTTCGGCTTTGTATTGTGCGGAAGGCTTGCCGGCTCGCTGCATGGCATGGTCTCCTATCTGAGAAGTCTGTCCAGGTCAGATTTGATCAACAAACTCACGTCTCGCAAGCCGAGAAGCTGTTCATTGGTGCGTGCCACGCTGTCGACCGCTCCTTCCACCTGTCCGGTGCAGCATCACCCGTGGCATCAAGTGCTGTCACTCCCGTTGAACGGCCCCGTCCCTTCAGGCCAGCTTCAAAGCAAAATGAGAAGCAGCTACCTGTCTTTCGGTACCACAGCTGGAAGCACCACTCAGACCTCAACCTTCCAAGGCCCCAGCCGGAGGCTCCAGCATCTCGGTCGTAGAGCAAATCCATGGAAAAGCGCCAACGAACCTGCATGGTCTTCAAGCTTTTGACCGTGGGGAAAACATCCTCTAGAATGGTCTAGAAGCTCTTGACCGTGACATTGGCTTTGCTTGGCCAAGCTGCCCGGCGAGGTGGCAGCTTTTGCTTCCAGGAAGAACAGTCCTTGAATTCAATCGGGACCGATGTCCGCACTCATCGCCACTTTCCACAAGCCCACGGCTACTGCATGCCTGCATGCAGCCTGGTTTCCCGACAGAAACAGGAGATCGGTCATCTTCTGTCCTTGGTGACACACTCATTCGAAGCTGTCCGGACTGATTCTCACATAAGAATTGCATCCTTGGTGACACACTCATTCGAAGCTGCCCCGACTGATTCTCACATAAGCATTGCATCCGAACCATGTGGCTTCAATGCAACATCTGGCAAGAGAGATGAGAGTACCGAGTGCAACCAGGAGGCATTTCGTAGTCCTGCTTGGTGTATCTGGCAGTGCATGGGCAGGAGATGCCGAAAACTCCTTAGAATTGACTTTGGCGTTGACCCAGTAGAAACTGTCGCAGGCTTTCGGTTGCTGCTTGCACAACGGGGAATGCTCTGATCAGGCAGCCTTTTACCGAAGATGGAGCTGAGGAGCCACTGTCTAATGCGCTCGCAGCTAGCTTTCAGCTATGGATGCACAGCGGGGGAGTCGTTCAATGCAGCTTGCCGCTGTGAGCCCCACTCGCTGGAAACAATCACAGCCGACGCCCGCGAACGATCGCGGCTTCTTTTCATTCCTGCTTCTTGACGTCGTCCAGCTGACCCAGGCAAGGCCGGTCAGAGTTAGAGCGCACTTGTCCCCGCTAGCATCTTGACCAGAACCTCAGCCTCTTCCTCTTGTAGCCCGGCACTGTAGTCAGTGCAAACTACACGGCCGAACAGGGCATCATCAAGCTCGGAGAGATCGAAAGAGTCTAGGATCGCCCATTCCTGGCATCGGACAGATGCAGTCCGTGTTTCTGCAAAGAGCTCATGCGGTCCTGAACCCATGTGTTGTCTTCCAGCCAGCATCCGATCTCGACAAGGCGCAGCTCTTCATTCTCAGAACCTTGAACTGCAGTACAGAAACAGCAACTTCAAATTCAGGTCGGTTCACTCGTTCACTTATGTCTAGTCTAGGGTCTAGATAGAAGCTTGGGGATTGTCACTCTTTGTTCACAGCATACCGATCTTGTTCGCATGTGTGCACGGCCTGAAGCCATGACTATAATGCTTGTTGCAACACGGTCGGGATCCAATTCGAATACTGTACTCATATAAGCAGTCGTGATGCCACTACTTCTTCCATCTGCTGTTGCCGCAAGTGCGGCCATTATCCACGGCACCCCTTCGCGTGCCAGTGCAGACCCAAGCCGACCAGCATAACGCTCGTCCAGCCTGCAGGATGCTCACTGCACTATGGCGGGACATCGAGGGCACCACAAATTGCAATTCAGTTGGCGCAACTCAAAGAGACTATCCGATCCCCACTGAGGCTCAAAGCGCTCGTGACAGTGAACCTGCCGCCCTTGCACTGAATGATCCACACATGACTCATGACGCAATGTCAGCCCCAAAACCCATCGGAAACTCAGCAGGCCGACTCCAGGCGAGCTTCGGAGATGAGTAAATTGGTCTGTGTTGGTGTGCTTGATGCATTTGGGAAAAGCAGATGAACACTCGGTGCCCACTGCCCGGGTCGAGAAATATAAGAGGCTGCCACCACAGCGATGCAGACGATACATCCTGACGATGCCTCAACATCATTTGGCCGGCTTGACTTGCAAGTCCCCGGCCTGCCTTTATAATTAGGCGCGGCACATCTGCGCGACATGTGTGCGTGCCAAGCAAAGCACCCGAGTCAAACGCTTTGCTGCCAGTTTTCCAAGCAAAGTCAAAACCCCGAAGGGCAGCATACTGTCGGGAAAACGTTTCTCGGCCGATCGTGCACTTCCAAAAGGCTCTTCTGAGCAAAGCTTCACCACTAGCGAGAATTTCTGCTGCACAACGTGGCAAATTTCGGCGAGACAGCCTGGAGTTCTGCTTTCGGAAGGCTTCTTTCGCAAGCGTGCCGCTTAAAGTTTCAAGTTCTGCTTCGTCGGAAGTGTACGCCGAATTCAACGATTTCGACAGAATCATGATTGCAGCGCCGGTAAGAACCTCGCAGCGGCAGCTTTGCTCAGGTTCGCCTCAGGTCCGGCCGAAGCTGTCGGAGGTTCCGAGAATCGGATCCCGTGTTCCTGCATCTGTATACACATGTATCCTGAAAACACAGGCCTTTCCCGCCAATTATCCATTCTCCTGCCAACTCCTGCATGGAATACTCCTGGTGGAGTGCCACGACCGCAGCTCATGCAGCGTTTCCGTGGAACGGCGGTACTCGTATGTGATTACAGCCTCTCGTGTAACTTCAGAGCCAGAAGGTCCGCCCAGCTCCATGCCCAGGTAACGATTTAAGGGACGAATACTCCATTTCAACATTAGCGCCACCCAAGAAGCTGGACACCTCCTTGACGCCAAAACTGAGAACTGTAGAGGCCTCTTTTGAAAAGTGTAGATGCAGTGCTACGATTGAAAGAGCAGCGAACCCCGCCCCTTTTATTCGAAGCCCTTGCACCTCCAGGGACTAGTCAGCACAACGCAGCTGGGAGCTCTTTGCAAGACGTGCGCGAGTCGTTGCAGTGGTCGTTTCTCCGCGCGCCCGCAGCGCGAAGACCTCACAGACCCACTCAAGTCACTCAAGGTACCGCCACGGGCTAAGTCCCGTGAAACCAAAGCGAGGGAACCACACGCTAGCTTGGAGTTCCTTCTCCTTATGTGACTACTTGTCTAATCAAAAGACGACAAGAAACCCACATCAGTCAACAGGACCCGCTGTCGTCTTTGGGTCCGCTAATAGATGGTTGCGTCGGTTACGTAACTTACGTAGGATGGGAGGCAAAAGTGCCTATTTTGCTCTGTTTGTGCTCCAGTCGCCCATAACAAAATGCAATGACTAGTTTAATAATGTACTGTAAGCAAGGGGCGAACATGAACGAAGAGGAGAACACCATTACATCTTCTTCTGTATGTATGTTTCTAGACATGTGGGTAGATGTTTACTTTGGATTCCAGGTCACTTGAAGGTTACAAGCTCCAATCAGATAGATAGCTTGCAGGGCCGCTGAGTGGCTGATTAGCATCGACCCCATAATACTGGGTGGCACTTGACCTTTCGTGCGACAGTGTGCAAGTCGTTGTGCCAAAACAGCGGTCGAAGAAACTTTCGGGTGCAAAACAAACATGTGAAAAGACACACTCCGCTAAGCAGCTGAGGTGCGGAACACTGACTGCCATGAAACAGCTCTCTAAGTGCATGGGAGGCTTCGGTTGGTGGGTGTGATCTGTGCCGCTGTGTGGCAACTGTGATGCTGGTATCTTTGACGAGGAGTCTTGAATCTGCACACGCTTCGGGTGATGACAGGTGCGATCTTCGGGAGTGGAGGCTCGAACTGCAGACCAACTTAGCAGTTGCCACCAAGTTGCGCAAAAGGCTCCGCGACGGTATTCAGCACGCCATCAATGTTTAAAAAGAGTGCAGCAGAGATCTTGGACTGCATCGCCATGATCTGTGTCTGCTCTTGAAGTTTCCTTCGATGCCTGCGCTCCATCTCTGGCCGGTCACAGTCACGGATGAAGTCCTTTTCCGACGTCGGCTGGAAGGCGCGTGAAGGCTTCCACCTCTCCGTGAGTTCGGACTCGAAGTTTATCCTGTCTTGGTAGAACAGGGGCTCCCTGGGATGGTATGCCCTCAGCTTGCATGCTTGATAAACCTGTTGGAACATCTTGTCACCATGGTTGTGCATCGGCAGCGTGTGCTCGACCAAGAGCTCAGCCACCCGCTTTGTGACCTGAGATCGAGAGAGGCTGCTTGCAAGTTTTCGTGTCTTGGGCAGCCTTCGACACCCAAAAAGTCTCCAAACGGTCTAGTCGCGAGGTAGGCATGACGGCCCAAGGCCTCCACAGAACGGAAGACGTGTCCACTGCTGTCCGCAGCTCTTCGCGCCTTCATATCACTTACTGTGTGTCCAGACACCTAAACTCTTTGAACTACTGCTTCTCCCTGCACCTCTTGACTTTCCCGCACGAAACCCAGATGGAGCAGGTCGAAATCAGCTGGCACTCTCCTTGGGCTTTGTACAATGGAGGGAGACAGCTATGCTTTCGAGGGCGCACTGTTCAGTAGCTGCTTCATGCTGCCGGCAAAGTCTTCCGGCCCCGCCCCAACAATCCAACCAGTACCAAGTAGTACCAACCAGTTGAATCAAACAGCGTGAGGCTCCACACAGCACGGCTCACAGCTCGCACTGCATCTAATCTTGACTAAACCCAGATATCCTGAGGGTGGAAGCCCTACGAGGCGACCCATGGTACCGTGCGCCGTGCGTCGACAGGAACTCTCTCAACCTCGATGAGAGGTCGGGGGGCCCGGGCTCCAGGTCATCCTCAAAGATCAAAGCGTACTTTTTCCTTTGGCTCGCAGGCAAAGAACAACTGGAAACTCTCTGGAAACATGGTCGGCCCGTGTCCGTCATGCTATGTTCCCCACAAGTGCAACATCAACTTGCCATGGTGAGACCGAGGCTCTTGGTGTCGGCGAGAAAGCGCCGAAGTATGTTCAGATGCCCGAGGTGGCACGCCACCTTGCCCTCGGGCATGTACTCCACATCTTGCCAGATCACATCAAGGTAGCTCTCCAGAATAACGCCCGAAGCAACCAACTCGTCTAAATTCATCCTGCGGTAGATGTTAGATGGGAAGCCCTTTGCGAAGTGCCGGCAGTCATGACATCCTTAAGCGAGCAGTCAGCCTTACTTGCAGTCGGGGCTCTCGTGCTTGTCTGGGCCATTCACAAGCTCGGCATCGAAGCCCCAACGCTCCATAAGCTGTGAAGCATGCTGGCGACGAGAGGGGATGCAAAGTACATAGACCTGCGTCTGCGAAATAATGTCCTTGCGGTGGAGTTTTTGAAACCGCCAAAGAAAGCTCATGATGCAGAGAGGAAAGTCCTTTGGAGCATTCTGCTCTTCGTTGCTCTTTGGTACGCCAAGTGAAGACCACCTGCGATCCCAACGTCTCGGGTCGGCCCAAGTCTCGCGCCCACAATGACGTGACAAGGCTCGGCTCTAGTGCCGGCTGTGTGGCTCGGAAGCTATGACAAGGCCTCGGCATGACCTCCACATCTGCAGCGCAGCCGCTGAGCCCCGCACATCGAGCACCGTGGATGTTTCGTGATTCTTCGCACTGCTGTCTTTGCTTGTGTTACGGGTCTGCTGGAAGTGCTAGGGTTCGGGGACTTAGTCAGCATTTCGCAGAGCATCAGACTGCAGCTGTGATCCCAAGACATGATGCATGAAAGAGCGCACTATAGTCACTATAGCCTCGACTACCAGCGAAAGCAGCTTCGGCAGTTTGCAACACATGCAGCATCGTTTAGTCTTACATGTGCCGATGCGTGCAGAAGAGTCGAGGCCGACGAGAACTGCCTTCTTCGTGCAAAAGCAAGAGCCCGATGTGTTGCTATCTTCGTTACCTCCTGCATGCTGCCAAGTATCTCATTACCTGGCAGAATGTGGGCGGGACTAGCCACACTGTCACACCACAACGCCACTGCTGCATTGCAGAGTTCAGCTGTTGTTCAGCTTGTATGGATCTATCGAATCTATTGCCAAGGCACTTTGGGAAACAAGCTGCCATCCATGCCTCAGTCAGACAGCAAGGCTGCTGTTCCAACAGGCTTGGTAGTTAAGCAATCAGGACGTCCCTGGCGCGTAAGGTCGCGACCATGATGCGCTTGCTTGCATGGACAAGCTGGTTGAAAATCAGCACTCAGCGCTTTCGAGCCGAGTGGAGACACGGCCCACATGAATCAAAACATGGGCCGCTGCGAGGCTTGCAAGCTCGCACCTACGAAACTCCGTTATCACAATTACAGATTCTATCCAGAATTCGACGGCAAGGCGGTGCCTCGTCAAACTTTTTCAGGAGCGAGGCTGTCCTTGGAATCCACAGGCTTGAGCTCACGAAAGGAGGCTTTCAGGAAAGTGCTGCCTGCGGGGCAGCGGGGCAACTCAGCCCTTCGCGCCGGACAGTGCAAACAGTTCTCCTCAGAGTCTTCAACAGGAAGATGTTACATTGAACAATCTGCGCCGCAACTTTCACTGCACCGAGACACGTTGCACTCGTCCGAGTCCCCTAGCAGCACCACCTGATCGCATCGTAGAAAAATCCTTCTTGGGGAGACATGTCGAGCTGTGAAGAATCCCGATCTTTAAGTGCTCGCAGTTCTTGCTATCTCGATCTGCACCATTGGTTGGAACGACGGCGGGTGTCTGGCCGCGACAGCTAAACAATCTTGCCTCCTGCCACTCCCCCGCCGCCACCAAGTCCGCATCATGGGACCTCCCGGACTTCACAAAACAGTCAAATCCCTGTTCGGCCTGCAGTAACTTGCACCCCACCATACTGAGCCGGGGACGAATTTTGATTCCCCCGGTGAGCAGTGCCAACTCCACCCCACCTGAACGACCAACACGGAATAACGATGGCCCGCTCGCCAAATGCATCTATGATCATAGCCCCATGATGTGCAACATCGTAGTCTGCGCACGCGAACAGGCAAGGCTAGAGCACGCATCGGTTCTTTCCTTTCATGGTACGCCGATAAACTTGACCTTCGAATCTGCAGAAACACATGTTGCTACCCAAGTGCGACACATGAATACGGCACTACACTGCGGCGGAGGCTTCGCGTAAACTCTGGGACCCTGTGTGCAGCGCCCCGTGAAGCCACGTTCTCAAACACAGATTGGGCCTGCATCCTCTTGGCGCACTTAGCTCGCAAAGCTCCCGCTGGATCACCTCGACGATGACTCGACGGGAAGTAAAAGGGCAGGATGCTCTCTGACATTGACCAGGCTCGGGGAGAATGTGCTCGAATCACGCAGCTCGGTCAGAGACAGTGTGTTCCTGCGTGTATTACAATTATAGTGTTTCTCTTGCGCCGTGGTAGACATTAGCGGCACTACCGGATTAGTTCAACTTGCCGCTTCACGTAGCTGGACTTAGCATGCGTCAGTTCTTCAGAGGCTGAGGCGGCAAAGTTTTCCTCCAGGCAACGGACCAACCTCGGACAGCAGGCAAACGCGACTCTGCAGCACACTTTGTCCATGACAGTGCTCTGCATTCCCACTCCGTCCATGCTGCAATCAGGCTGGCGGCCAACTTCCTATAAGCTCGGAAAAGGCACTAAAGAGTCTCACACCGATGGTTGCAACTGCCCTGCAGACATTTCACCGAACTAACTTGAGGCGGATTGCTCAAACTGCTCCGGTTCATACCATGGCCGAGATGTGACCTGGTGCAGGGAGCATAGGGCCAGGGCAACACCAGCTGTGCAGTTTGCCCCATGCTGTTCCCTGTTTGTGGGATTTCTGCGCAAGCTCACCCTGCAGTTGGACAGCCAGCCTTCGGATCCTCCCCAGCATGGAAATGAAGCGGCCGCTGCCAGCAGTTCACCCAATGACCTCTGCCATGCAATGCCCGCTGAGATCGGTGCTATCAGCAGCACGCTCCGTTCCAGTGGTCAGAGCTGGGTCTGCAAAATGTGGTCCCATATCTGTCACCGACTCTTGACAACGAAGCTTGTCTGCACGTTCAATGGCCGCCACTTGCTGTGCTTGTGGCTCAATCGGCCGGAAACCAAATTTCCATTTCAGGATTTCCAAGCAAAAATTGCATTCAAGTCAATGCCAGTCGCCTGTTACCGGATCGATGCACAAGTTCACGATTCTGGTCCCGTTTCATTCTAGTGTCGGTGGCCGTGAGTCCCCCCCCCCCACACCTCCATGGTCGACCAGCTTCTGCGCCACCCGCCTTCGCAAAAACACACTAAACATGCACCAAATCCGAGATAAATCGAGCTCCCTATGGCCGATGCTACGTGCTGCTGCCTGCAGCGCGGAAAGTCGCGAAGTGCGGTGCAAGCTTGGTCGAACTCCAAATAGGCCTGCATTTTCGTGCTACGTGCTGCCACATAATGCAGCAGTGCATTTTGCTCGTCACAGGGCACAGCGGCACATGCATGCCTGCTTGAAGCCGGGGTTCAATGCGATGGCCTCTTCCAGGCAATCGGCTGCCTGTACACAGAGATCCACGCACACGCCTTGCAAAAAGATCTCCCAGTCTCGGGCCTGTGCTGGCTGGTTTAGCCTTGCCAGGCTGAGGCCTTTTAGGAATGGAAGCACCTGAGTCACAGTCGTGCTTCTGATGACCATGGCACCCTGTGCGCGACCTCTGCAAGAAGCTCGGAGTCTGACTGGGTCCACCTTAGAAGTCTGGAAAGCTGCATTTCCCAGACTCACTACAGTAGCTGGGTCTTTTCAACGACTGCTCGACGTCCGGTGTTGCAAGCAGCAGCTGTAGCTGGAACAATCGCAAATGGGCAGTGCTTCTTCTTTTGCAACTGTCGCATCCTGCGCCCATTCAGAATCACTGAAGCGCTGGTCAGCATCCTTCCGTCCAACCTGGCCCAGCTGTGCAATGTACCAACCGCACACTACATCTGCGACCGAGACTTGAGGGTCCGGGCCTTTGCTGCAGCCCAGCTAGTCGGTTCGCTGGTACCTACATGTGCGGGCCGACTTTGCGGACTTCTAGCTTCTAGACTCCCAGCGGAAGTCAGGGTGCCTGCTTGGCTGCCACTGCCCAGCCCAGGACCGGTCCTCGCCAGCAATCCAGAACGGACTGGATGTAATGCTCATGCACAGGACATCTGCTGTGTCGGGGTCTCTGGCCTGCCAATTCCACCAGCCGTTGGCTGCCTGTTGCAGGCCAGCATAGCAGACTAGCCCTATATCTGAAAATTGACAATCAATATCATAATATCATCCGTCCTGCTCGTCGTTGTGCGAGGCCCAGTTCCAGCCCCCTCGCCAGCTGTAGCCATCCGGCCAGTTGTCCCACGACTGGTAGCCTGCGACGCGGGGTATAGATGAGGACCCCAAAGAGCAGAAGGCCGGCCGCTCCCCGCCTTGCCACCACAAGTTCTCGTCGGAGCCTGTCGCATCATGTCCAGGCCTCAAGCAGTGCAGTCAGTGGCTTGAGAAACAAGGATGACCTGACAATGCGGAAGCATGCAAGTACAGCATACCACTACAGAGTGTGAGCGTGCAAACGTGTAAAACTTGCCGCTGCCTTGCACACGACCAGGGTTCCAACTGTACAAGCAGAGAGAGAGAGAGAGAGAGAGACGTGTGTTGCTGGATTCTTTGTGGTGATGTTCATGAGTCGATTGGTCGTCGGCTAAAGTCCCCGGTAAGGCTGTTATGCAAGAGCTGCAGCCACCCCGCTCAGTTCTCCAAGTAAGTGCTGAATCTAGTTTTCGGGTTCGGCAGCAACACCGGATCTTTCTCCAGGATGCTCAGTTGCTTCAAGTTTAGTTTATTGTTCGACCTACGCTTATGCCTTTCCTTGCGATCTGCCACATATAGAGACATCCCTTGGCTCTCATGTTCTCTTTCACTGCTTCCAACCGAGATGTTGAAACACAGTCGTGAGTCGTGGGGTGACGAAAATGCCAGTACCTCCCTCGAAGGTTTTAAACCTCGTCCCACCTTCTTTCATGTTTACCACATCGATGCAATCGCATCTCCGACTTTTCACAGTTACGAGTTGCAGCTGACAAGATTCGAGAAACTGGAAGCCGCACTGCGCCAAGCATTGGACCTGTCTGCCGCCAGCGGATGGTCGTCGCGTGGGCTGCTTGCAGCCGGCTTTGTCTCCTGGAGCTATCGAGACAGGGCAATCTCAGGATCAGTGGCAAACAAGTACACTACCTTTCGGCTTTGAGGGATCTAATGGCTGAAGCTCGCTGCCTTGAAAGTCGTCTGGCTGAAACATGCGGACTGCAAGAAGCACAGCATGCACACATGCCGAGTTTGAAGAGCGCGTCTCCAGCTTCTCGAGTTCATCGAGGTTGTCCAGGCGCTCGGGTCTTTGCATAGACTGTGTCGGGCTGCCTTTGAAGCGGGCAGCAGGTGTCGAAGCATCCTGAAGTGGGCTTTCTCAGGAAGATGAGCAGAACCCAGCCTGTAGCTGCAACTTGCTCTGCACGAACATGTTGGACACGAGCCGATGCTCCTTCGACCTCTTCAAGGTGGCTGCAAGCTATCGAGTTCTTCTCCAGGCATGTGCTGACCAAATGCGTTGACAGCGACAGACTTGTTGGCACTTTTGCGGCAAAAGACCGTAAAGGGTACTCTAGCCTGCGAGGATCTTCCCCACATCCGATTTATTCCTGCGATTTCCTGCCGTGTTAGGGTCCCTTCCCCTGCCTCTGCATGCGCCACAGGGGGCTGCGAGGGGACATACGCTTCTGCCCCGCCGAACTTCATGCAGTCCGGCCTCAGAGCGGCAAGGTGCCTCGAGGGTTCCTTTAAGGGTACTTACTTAAAGGGTTTCGGTATAGGGTTTAGGGTTTAGGGTACCCTTATACGGGTTCCTTCAATGTGTGCCATCCATCTGTCGTTGACTCTGCCCGGCGCTTTCTCAAGACATGTAACTGTACACATGTAGCATCATGCACCTGATGCTGCAGTCTGAGCGGCATGGGCGTGGTGAACCTCACTTGCTGTGAACTGGTCAAGAGCAGTCGGTAGGCGGCGCTTCCGCGATGCAGCTTAGGAGCTCCGTGCGTTTGACAGAAGCCTCCGGAATAGGTAGGTGCTTCGTCAGTGCCTAGGTCACGGGGTCATCACAACAGACGAGGCACTGCTGCATTGCTGGAAGAGGTTGCAACGAGCGTGCTACTTGAGGGGGGAGGTCTTCGCTGATTCGTATCTGGGTAGCAAAGCTAAGCACTCTATCACAAAAGTCGTGCTTGCACGACACCGGCGTCTGGCAAAGCGCCGCGATACGTGGAGCCAAATCCTCTGCCTCATTGTTCCACAGTTGGAACCAGTACGCACGAGAAGGCGCAAAACATCACGGAATCCGAGTCCCCAACAGTTCGAAGCAGGGTTTGTTGATTTCCATCATGCTGCACCACCTTCCGGATGTCGGCAATGCAGACTGTGACAGGACGCCTCTGAGTGAATGGTGAATCTATCGACTTGCGTAGCAATTGATACACTGAAACTTGCTCCAGTCCTGCATCAAGGCAGATCTGCGGCGATCAACATTCAATATTCCGCAGTGAGGCCAAGCTGCAGCATCCCAACCATCCCAGTCATCTAAGCCCACCTGCGCAGCGAGCCATGCTCACGGTGGCTGAAGGGAGCCATTCAATCTTCCAGAAAAGTGAGACTTCGACAAAACGAGCCCCGGTACGCAGTATCAGGCCTCTGTCCAATGCTCGTCCCGAACCAGGTCTTCTGGTCCAAATTTGTTTCTCCAGCCGTTTGCCTCCCAGTCTGAAGAAAGTGTGTCCGCAGACAGCGGCGAGAAGGGCTCGTGACTCATGAACATTCTGTTTCTGTCGGCCCGCCACATGTACGTAATTGGAAAGAACATTGAAAGGACCGAGAGTCCACGCCTCGCGCACGTTGGGGGCGGCTTCGATGCGGATGAAGAAACATGCAGGCGCCCACCTTCAAGAACTACCGAACATCAGCGATCTACATGCGCGATGTGCTGTGGTTAATCACGACATCGTCCTGCTTGGTGGCACCGGGATGGCCTCTTACAAGCTCGCCAGGTCGCCCCGCCTGACGTAGCGGTGCAGGGCCTCCAGTGAGCACAGCCCGTCGCGAGGAATCAACACCTCAGCGATTGCAAGCTTTCACAGCAACGGCTTGAGCCAACGTAAGCCAATGACATGTGTCCCAGCATTTCTACGCAAGTGCATCTGTTTCGGCTCCCGCCCAGTCCAGTGGCTGCATTCCGTCCTGCTCCAAGCGGCTACCCCTGCAGGTAGTAGTGGTTTCAGCATCTCGTGGAACTCTGCCACGCCGGAGTATCCTGTGTCAAATGTGCTCATCCCCCCCCAACCCCCGCCTCCCTCTGAAGTGGTCTTTGCGGCTGGTCGTGGCAAGCATGGTTTTCTCCCGACCACCACATCACGCATGTGGTACGCTTGTCAAAATTACATCTGAGCGGGCTTGGCTTCATTGCTGTTCTCTTCGGTCGAGCATACTCTGGCTGCGATCATAGTTTGTTTGGCACTCGCGCTCGACCAGGTCAGGCGAGGCAAAATAGTAAATAGTTACAGTTGTTTCTGCTGTATCCTGGCATCTTCGTGGCGAGACTGTCTGTCACAACTTTGGACACCCAGGCCCCGCATCCTCACGAAGGTTGTCGGGTTTTAGATGACGTCATGAGGTCTTCGTCGTGGCCGAACAGTCTCGTCCATGCTCACCATACGAGCAGTGAGGTGTAGCTTTAGAGGCTTAAACTTATATCTTCAAACCAACTGTCACAGGGACCGGGCATTCGTGGGCTGTGTTCGGGGAGTATACACAAGACATGTGCAAGGAGCAGGGGCGGGGTGGCAGAACTCAGGCACATCGAAGGCTAATTGGATCTAATTGAGCTGAGAGTCGCTTGCCCGACAAGCCACACACAACCAGGTTGCTGCGGCAGGAGGCATGCAGTTGCAGTGGCATTCGATGGGGCAGCCGGGGCGCCCATGGCCACAGTCAGGCGTCTGGAAACCGGGTTTACTGTGAAGTGACAATCGACAGGTTCGAAACTCGCATCTTGTGCTGATGCGAACTATTACAGTAAAAGCCAGACTGAGGTACGTAGCTCCTGCAGACACTGAGGACATGCAGGGTGCAGGATCCACCCTGCTCAGAAGTGCACAGGCGAGCGACGAGGCCAACCAGGAGGAGCTCGATGTATAGAATCTGCTAATGTTGTCTTATTCTTCATTCTGGAAGTATTTTCCATCATCTTCATGATATTAACATCTATTAACTTCATGCATTCCAAGGCTGCTCTGAGAAAAGTCAGTACCCTGGGCCTGCACTCCGTGATGGTTGGTCTTTTGCATGTTCAGGCAGAGCCACAGAGTCTATGACGTTGGCCCATGTAGGCCCTTTACATTGTCGAACTGTGCAGATATTGGGAGACAGTTGCGGCTCGACATGCCGAGCTGAGTCAGGCAGAAGATACGGCAAATATGGGCAGACAGGATCCGAGCCGCTGTGGCGTCGGCGTATTGCTGTACACGTTGCCTCTGCGTCGGAGTCGACCGGACTTCCCGAAAGACACCTCGGAGGCGACGAAGGAGCCAAGGCTGTCTGTCTCGTCTGCTGTCGATGCAGGATTGTGCTCTTCCGTGCAGGGTCCCTCGCGCTCTTCGGCTGTGTCGCGGTCGCGGCAGCGGACCGCCATCATCACCACACTTGACAGCATGCACCCTGCACCAAGCAGCTTCAGTGGCGTCGGTGCATCGTTGAAGATCGTTGTCTGTGCTACGTATCCAGAGATCATACTCGCGGATGTGAAAACGGTCGCGCTGACGGCAGCTGGACATCTTGTGGCACCTGCTGCAGGAAGCACAATCGAGAACACGCACCATATGGTCAGAATAGCGAGAAGACCCAGAGCATGCCACGGTTCCTCCTGGATAGTCTGGAGAGCATCGTGTGCAGAAGAACTGAGGCCCAAAAGTGGTGGCACAAAGGCCAGCATCACCGCAAACAACAGAGAGACAATTGTGAGCACAGAGACTGGGATGTCTTTCGACTTCCTTGCACAAACAAAAGCACCGGCTTGGAAACATCCGGATAGCAAAGCCATGCAGTACCCAAGAGGTGACTGCTCTGTCTGTTGCGAAGCTCCGAATATGAACTGTGGCTGCGAGATGCAGACAGCTCCAGTAAGTGACACAACAAGGGCCACGAAATGGAGAATGGTCACATTTTCACCCAGGAATATCAGGCCCAGGAAAGCTGCAGCCATGATGTCAATGCTGGTCAACGCTGCCACATCTCCCGGGGCCGCTCCAACTAGTACTGCCCAGATGGCTAACATCCAGTGCAAATTCTCGAACAGTGCCCTTGCGACCACCCACTTGATGTCTTGCTTCTTCGGGCAACCGATACCTGCCCAGCGTAGGTACACCCCGTTCGCCAAAGCTGCCCCAGTGCAGCAGGCTGCCAGAAGGTACCAGTACGGCCAATGCATATTCTCAATGATTTTACTGGTGACCATTTCAAACGTCACAGACACACCAGAGCCAACCATGAGCAGAATGCCGATCGTCTCCGCTGAGCAAATCATGCTCCTCTTAGAAGATGTCGCCTTCTACTCAGGACTCGAGCTGCTCTACTGCTAGATGGCCTAGAGCCGAAAGGCAGCAAGTTTCCCCGCAACTGCGGCTATTACGTGAAGCAGAACCTCCGAGCAAGCCACCCATTTCCCGCCAGCAACCTCGAAGGCTTTGTCACCTGCAAGGGGGGGGGGGTAGTCAAACAATCCTGCTCGCACTCTGCATGACCACCTGCTTGCACGATCTGGCCCCAGCGGCTTTTCTTTCGAAGGAGCTGCATGGCCTCGACAAGTCTTGAACAGAACTAGCTCCTCGTCCTATCGCTGGCCACAGGTCCGCGCTGACCAATCGCTGGGGTGGGCTGGGGGAACATGAAGCAGGATCCGGAATATGCACCCCTGCGCCCCTGTTTGAGGTGAGGTCCACCAGGATGGCAGACAGCTGGTCTCCAACCTCCAGGCCTGCGTCGTGAAGCATGCCTCGCCCCGCTGATGGGAATACATACTAAACTATGCCAAATGCATTCGGGCATGCAGGGACTTAAAGTCATGGTAGGATAATTTGCAGAAGAACACATTCCATGCGCACAGCTGCTACCCGTTTGACGCCTGCGCTGGAGCGCACGACCCGCATTAAAGGCTCCAAGGCTTTGTCTTCCTCGTGCAGCATGTGCCAGCCTCGGAAGCTTCGGGTTTGCAGGTCGATAACGGGATTTCCTTTGTTTTGCCACTGGTGGACTGCTTCAGGCCGCACTCTAGAATCGAGCACGACACGACCCCGGGACCAGATCCAAAAGAATTTGAGGGGCGGCTCCACTTACTCCTATTGACAAACGGTGCTGTGTCCTAGGCCACATAGAAGTGTTTTGTGAAAGCAGCAACTAGCAACGTCGGTTGAATAAGAAATTCAGCTAGCTGTTAACGCTCCGTGCTTTGATAGTGCGCTCCGCTGATGTCTTCACGGGGCTTGTGCGCCGTCACAGAACTGCTGCTTTTCTAAGGCGGTGATAGCCTGCCTTGGGTCATGAACAAGACGTAGGAAAGCACGGCATGCTTGCTTAATTATGAGTGTTGGGCAACGAGCCAGGCCTGTCTTGTTCTCCTTCGACACCTTTCGACCATGCCTCCCTCCATCCCTCGCTCACAACAGCACCCCAAAGCACAAGAGATGTCAACGACGCCTGGCCGCCCTGATAAAGAGAACAAGCTTCGCCCCCGAGCCTCGCACATCCCCATTTGTAAGGACCCAGCCACAGCCAACCATCATGTCAGCCTTCAGACCTGAACAGCGTTGCAGTCCCGTGGGTGTGCAAGGCATCACGCCACATCAACTTGGGCAGCTGAACGAACGCGTTTCCAAGTCTGGGTTCAGCCGGTCGTCAGCAGCTCAGCCCGGTGGCCTAGCGAGTTGTAAGTTGTAGTCGCCCGATTTGCTGCCAGAGCGGCGCTCCGGTAGTGACAGCTGGTCGTACATGTCAGTGACCTCTGGAACGACTTGGGGTTTCAAACGGTTCATCCTGCACTATGCACCTTTGTGAGCGGCACAGCCTCCTTCAAGATCCCCGGAACTGCCGAGAAGTCGGGCGCAGGCCTCAGAAACGACGGAGTCTTCTCGCATCTCTGAACCAAAAAGTGGCAAAAACATGCGGATAAGAGTGGTAGGCCGCACGATCCCTGCTCGCCATAAAAAAGAATCTCAAGAACGAGGAGCGCTAAAAACAACGCAAGCGAGTCTGAGCAAACGCCCCGGAGACGATTGCCAGGCTGTTGCGTAGTACAGTACCGGTCACTTGCTACATCCAATGCTGCTACATCTAGGACACGCGCCCCTTGCCCATGCAGGCATTGCAGTGATCTGTGGCCAATGCATCCTGGCATGCGGGTTCAGGAAGATTCAGTGGTGCGCAACCAACGTTTGAAATGCGATGCTCGCATTCCACAGGCGGAAAAAGGCTTGCACAAGATACAGTAGCAAATCAGAACTTGCCGTTGCCGTCTCATGAATCCAACCCCAAAGTTCTGTTCATGTGGCACAGACCACGGGCCACCAGCAAAGCGCGGATTTGGACCAGTCTCGCCGACCTTAATTTGTTGGTTGCTGTGGCGGCAAGTATCTCGTGTTGGTCCGAGCATATGCACTCAACAGACCGAAGTCAACCGAGCCTACAACAGCCACTCTTGACTTAATAGGCTTCCTGTGAGATCAGAGAGGGCTCACCTCGCATCTGGTGCAACCTCAAGCAGCGTCATGGCCCAGCTGTCCAGGGGGGATTGCAATGGTTTCTTCAAGCTTGGGGTCAATGTTTTGGGGGGTCCGGGTTCCTATTTGCCGAAATCTTGCGTGTGAATCTCATCAAACCTACGGCAAGTCTAGGCCCCACCCAGGCAGTGCAGTAGGCAAATACGGATCCGCAGTGCATGAAGTTGGGGAACGCTTATGCAAATGAACTTACATGCTTGCTTTGGCCATTACATGCCTGCACAATCTGGCTTTTTGCATAAGATTCACGCTCTCAGCCGCGAGCAAACAACAGCACACAGCACACAATAAAATTAGCAAATCTTGCCCCACAAAGGCTCGTATGGCCTGAAAACCCGCATAGCCTCATGTGACAACAGTCCTCTTTTCCTTCGGGCGGGCAGGCTGGAAGTTGCAGGACCTCCTACGCTCAATGTAGTTCCTACTCTTCTTGATGCTTGCTAGGCTTGGAGGCACCGGCATCATCCAGTCTTTTGCGCGTGGCCCTTAGCATCCCTTGAGAGATGCTCATGGGATTTGGTACGCTTGGGCCTCGTACTGCATTGTGAGCGCAGATTACATGTCTCTCCATCCCAGGCTTGAGCATCTGGGTGAGAAGATGGCCCCAATGTTGACAGACATCAGGAATAGACTCGATATCAACGACAAACATTTAACATCAGGATCACCAGGGGTGTATTCATTGCTCAGTGCTTCTTTCCACTTCATCTTGCCGTCTGAAAGCCCTGCAGTCCTGAAGGAGCCTTGGGAAGGGGAATGAAAGGGATTGGGGGTGGAGCTCAAATGACGGTTTCCAGCACTCACGCAGAAATGTTCGGGTTTCGGGCCCTAATAAACCCCTAAACCCTAAACTCTAAACCCTTAAACCTGGTGAATCCTAAACCCTAAACACTTGTGGCCCTTCAATTCTTGCGTGCATCCCCTACAAGCACTCATCGATGCAAGCGGACAAAGGGCACAGCCTTTAGGCTACCATCCCTCAGCCCTCTAGGTCCCCCTAAATTTTTAGCGGCCATGAACTTGGGCTAGTTGACTTAGTTTTGCGGAAGTTTTGCCGCGCTTCGGGACGCCAGGGGCCACTGGAAAAAAATATCCAGCACAGAGGGGGGGACCCATATTTGGTAAACGTGTGAATGGCCTACACTTGTGGCCTGTCAACAAATGGACTTGCGAGCTAAGTCGTCCTGACCTGTCCGAGGAGACACTTCCAACAGTCTTGCATGTTTGGGTGATTTCGAGTGATGAAGCTGTTTGAGGTGGATCTGGTGCTGAATCACAGAGATCATTTGCATCTTGAGGTGCAGCTGTGGTAGGCATGGTATACTTGTCATGTTGCTGGAGGCATCTGGCTCAGCAGAGCTATCCTACTAGCAGATTACTAGCAAAGTGAATTCGTCACAACGTGCACAAGAAAAAACTTCGGCGCAGGGACAAGATCAAGACACCATTTCATCTTATAGACGTGACTGACTAGTTGCATTGGGCCCTGCACCAAACGTGCTCTTTGGCCACTTGCTGCCAGACTCACGCACTTGCCGTGTCCTCAGTCCTGGCGAGGGAACTCAAGAAGGCTTGACCTGCTTTCGTCCAGTTCCTGCTATGCCGTGCTGAAGTGGCGGCAGGGTGGAAACCATCCCACAACACAGACACAGCAGCCACTGCAGACATGTCCAAGACATTCAGATCTCAATGCCAGGCGTGAGGGTTTCGACTCTCACAGTCGCACAAGGCAGGCAAGGCTCCAAGGCTTTAGGGTTTAACTGCTAGGGAAATTCCCAGGTGCGCACCAGGCTCTCCGGGTGCCGCTGCCTGCAACCTTGGCGCACGCAAGCTGGTCAGTTTCCGGCCGCAATGGAGGCGACAACTGCTCCCAGCTTCGGTTTGCTGTCATACATAGTTGAGCCGGAGCTCGTGTCATCTTCCGTGAATCGCATGTTTGCTCGTCCTTGAATCTCTCTCGTGCAAAGATGGCGAGAGAGGTGCATCGGGCGCCGGGTTCGGCAGCTTGGCAAGGCCAGCCCCCCGTGCACACCTATAGCAACCTAGCACGCAGCTTGCGCTGGCCCTGATGTCGCCTGTGCAACATTCAGCCATTCATAATTACCCTCGAACTGATTACCAGATCGGGCGAAAGCTACTCGGTGAAGCGGTAGCAGTTGGCAGCAAAGCGCTTTTCCTAACATAAGTGCTTGGATGCTTTATCCCAGGTCTTGGTCGCACTTATTCGCACTTCACCTTCAAAACACTTGCTGGCGAATTTCGGCACGCCCCCCGCTCCTCGGACATCAGGCCGAGTAAATGCGGTACCCACCATAAACTGTGTGCCCTTCCACGCTGAGCATGGGCGTGTTGAAAAGCGCTGGGCATTCCAGCCAAATGTAAAAGACATTTAAACAACAACATCCGAGCCACTCTTGTGGGCGTCTAAGGCAATCGCTTCAGAAATTTCAGCTGTGCCTGTACTTTCTGCATGTCATCGACAAGCTTGATCAAGTTTTCCTTCATAAACCTCACCAGCGAGTCACAGGCAACAAATTGCATCTGGACCTCTGCATCGACACAACTCAGACTGCTGGCCTCACTTCTGCTTGCATCATCTTAGCTTCCAGGTGTGTTGCCTCACCATGGAGCTGGTAGCAACCATGAAGAAACTCCTTAGCAGTTGGATATGTTTCCGTGTGCTAGCCGGTTCCTGCAGCAAAGGCTAGCAGTGCTAGCCTTTGCTGCAGGAACAGTGTGACCACAGACCCAAAGGTGTCCTCCAAGTCGATCGTGCCGGACTGATCGAAGTCCAAGAGTTCGAAAAGCGTGGCCGCCTTGGAGAATAAATCTGTGACACACATGCTCAATTTCTCTGTCTGTTTCGAACGCATTAGTTCTTAACTGGCATGCAAAAGCCAACGAACTTTCCGAGGGTGCAGGCTGGATTATACGACAAGTACAGGCGACGATGCATTTCCTATGCCGTTGGCTTTTCATCCTCACCAATCTCGCGCTAGCCCCCTACGCGCTGTTTACTCATCATTGTCGAGCGGCATCTGGGACATCTATCTTCAGATGGGAGAAGTATGCAAGGATGGTCTCCTTAGCTTCGGCAACGCCACCAGCACTGGAGGAAAATCAGGAATGAGACTGTGCAAGCACTCTTTTTTACTTGAAGCCTGGAGTCATGCTTGAAAGCTTGCTGCAAGACCTGGCAGGGATTACTTCAATTTGATCTCGTCAAGCGACGCAGCTGTGAGATAGATAAAATACCACACTGTCTGATACAATGCCTCCGCACCCACCAGTGCGTGTGCCCATAGACCTGCCTCGCGAGTGATGCGACCCTCGGAGTTCTCGTCGATAGCCTGGAACAGCTGATGAAGCTGCTTCAAGTAATCCTCGGATGCTTGTACAGGTACAATCTTTGCAGTCCTCTTGCAGCGCCGCTGCATGTCTGACAAATGCCACAGGTTTGCACAATGCCGAACGGACATGTGTAGCATGCTAACAAGCAATCACGTCTTGCGCCCTTGTTGAAATTTCCATCCAACAGAGCACCAATCAGAAAATATGTCCCAACACCAAGTTGTTTGACCAGGAAGCCTGCTTTTGCTCCAGCTCTTCCTGCACTACCACTTCTCGATCGTTTTTGCTCGACTGGAGGGCGGTGTCTACAAACACTCCGGTGACAATGTTGACCTTGGATGGAACAGATGGAACCGCTGGGACAGCACATAGCAGGCAAAGTCAGGCATTCGACGTGTTCCTGAGACACCGCTGTGTGTTATCGAAGACAGGTTGCTACCGCGAATAATGCAAAGGTAATGTACAGAATGTAGAGCAAGCACCAGAACTCCCCACCGCTCATGGTGGCCAGCGAGTCGTAGTAGACGTGCCAGTTCTGTCCCCCGGACATTGCCATGTACAAAGCCAATATAGAGCTGTCCAAAGTGCCGAAGTACAGCTGCAAGGAAGAGTACTCGGACAGCTTTCTCATCTCAAGGCTGTCGAGATAGCTTGTAACTGCTTGCGTGAAGGCAACACCAAACATGTAGAACAAGCCGAATAGAAACAGAATGATCCAAACGACGGATTTCAAGCAGTTCACCGTGCTGAAGATCATCATGCGGAGCTCACGGAAGAATCGCATAATCCGGATCACCTTGTTTCGTCACAACTTGTCTCATGTTCCCTGTGGGGTGAGCTGCAGACTAGCTGATAAATGATCGCCTTCAGTGCAAGAAACACTGATCAGCTAATGGGTAGCAACGAAGTTGGCACGGACATTGGTACTAGCGCTTTGGATGTTAAGGGCCTTTGAGCAGGCGTTCGAACCATCGGTCTACGCCGACAGGCAAACGACTGAACGGCTCGAGGAGTGTTACGCCCGTCCGGTGGGTGTGGGATTCACGAAGCCGGTAACATCTGAACCCCGAAAAGCTTTTCACGCCACTCTTGGGCGGCATGCAATTATTATGGCTCCATCGGTCCGGGAGGCAGAACAGAAACAAACAAGAACACGACTATTGAAGCAAGTTGCGCGGACCACACGCACGATTCGCACCACCCTCAGCACCCTCATCACGGTAAAGCCCCGAAGAGGAGTCTGTTCCTCGAGCCCTGTCGCAAGCATGACAATCTCAGCTGAAGCATCCACCACACCAATGAGGACGCAAATGACGTCCAGTACATTCCTGGGAGCGGACACAGTTCGCGACTAGGTCTTTTGTCCTCCACGGAACATCCGGGACCTAGGAACTAGATTCGAGACCAACGGCCTATATTATATAATACGCGACATAATTACATATGATTACTCACGTCATCAACACTTGGTTTGCCACGAGTCCACACCAGGTCTGCTGACCTGAAGAAATCGATGACACCTTCAGCTGCCCATCGCACTAAGAGCTCCACCAGGAAGCACCCGGTGAAGCCAACCTTGCAGGCCATGCTCCATGTCTTGGCTCGCTCCGGAACCCCGTCACATGCTCGACTTTGGACTTAGAGTCCTAGAGCTCCGGTCCTACCTGCATGATCAATACCTCGGCCGAAGTGTTCCTCAGGCATCCGGGATGCAACGTCGAAGAGTTTAAGCAAGTTCTGGGCTAGGGTGGTTGGAGGTCAGGCCCATCGTGGAAAGTGAGCTTTGGCTCATGCCAAACCCTCGCGTCTGAACAGACTCCACATCTTGCCCCATCTTCTGCAGCTAATCATCTGGAAACCATGGAAAAGCTAAATGCCTGTGGTGTCCAGTTGTTAGACTCGCACTGTCATAGTACTGTCATAATGTCATAAAGGTGTCACACTGTCTTCGCATTTGTTTGATAAACATTGTATTCAGAGTGTCCGGGAAATTCCGGGAAGGTATATCATTCTGCTTACAATATAATCTGTCTTCTTTTCCTGGGGCCCAAGAATTGGCTGAACACATTTGTCTCTAGTCTAGACCAAGCATGCCAACAGCAACGAGCCGGAATGTCTGCTCGGTGCTCCAGATCCTGAAACTGCCTGCTGACCTGATCTGACCTGCTTCTAAGCTTGCTATCCATGATTACAACATTTCGGAATATCGCTAGTAGAAACGAAGTCATGACCTTTCTCCGGGGCAAGCTTCACATGTGGATCCATGTTCTGACTCGTGTGCTCAATAGCCCGCGAAGCCATCATCTGTGTATGCCATCCAATAAATATGCAGTTGAGCAGGATCAAGGAGCCACTGAACCACTCCTGAGTCATCTCATGTTCGAACTGAGCGAGCTGAAGCCTTCGGGCATTCGTTGTGCTTCAGAACAGTATGGCCCAGCAGCGAAGCACTTACTCCTCACCATGCGCTCTGACCAACTTGCCTGGCCGACGAGCTGCTGCCACTGCTGCTCGCTTCACTTCGACATATGCGGAGTCAGAGGAAAACTCAATGCGAAACAGAAGTCTACAGTGGTTGGCCGAGCTGAAAATTAGACGTGCTGGAGACCAGAAGATGTGCCCTTGCCTCAGACATGATCTTGCCGATCTGCGATTTTGACCTACAGGCAGCTATGAGCAATGGGCGCTCAATTTCTGGTAGCTTAGCGTGAGAGTCGGCTGGCGTGTGTCTGCGAACGGCTGTCCCTGAATGTGGGCAGGTGGCTTGTTGCAGCCCACGGCTTCAATGCGCTTTACTTCGTGTCAAGAACCGAACTGTCACGTTGGGGGGAAGGTACTCACTGATGCGCACTGCCAAGTCACATAAAATTGCTGTTTACTTCTGCGTTCTTCCAGCGCATGTGGCGCCTGACAGTTGGGTTTGGAAAACAAAAACGTATTGAGAGAGCGAACACACTTGCACTTGAACAAGCGACGTCTACACATCATTGTAGCTTCCACGATTCTGGATTGATCAGAGTGCAGGGCTCAAGTCCATCGTGGCCAGCCTCTGCCTGGAAGACATTTTCTGTACGGGCTGATCATTATTCGACACATGGGGTCCTGCGAACAAGGAAAAACAGCGCCACAACACAAGATGGCTCGGACGAAGTCTTTGCAGGTGTCGCTCAGCCCATCTCAAGGAATCAGACATGGGTAGTTCTCTAAATTAGGGCCCCTTTCTGGGTCCCCAATGTAGTACGGCACCCTTATAAAGGACCCCCCAAACGGACCCTAATTTAGAGAACTACCCACATGGTGTCCCCATGGCTGGCTCTGAGCTGTTACACAACCTGGGCTCCTCCCAACTTGTCTGGCGCGAAGTCGGCGGACAAATAAATCGATGGATCGCTGGTGGCCATGTGATCCTCTTCAATGCCCCAGAGCTTTGATGGGACTTGCTTGTTGCAATAAACTGCCATCGGCTGGTTGTTGGATGTTGGACAGCATCAGATTCCTGTTGCCAGCAAAAATCACACCTGGGCCTGGACTCCGTCCTTGCCTAGCGAGTGGAATCGGAATGCCTCGAGAATCTACGCTCTGGGTCGCATCGGCACTCTCAAGTCCTCCATCGCTCCAGAAACCGGTGGTAGGCAAGAGGGTGGGTCCGGCTGCTCGAACACGCTCGGAGGCATGGGGACTGATGCCATTGACGCACCTCAAGGCTAAAGTCGCCCGGAGTCTAAGCTAATGCTCCCGCTCTGGGCCGTCGCACTCGGCTAAGTCCGGGGCTGCAGGTGGCATTGATAATGCGGGCTGACTGCGTGTAGTAGTCTAAACCTGAATCCAGGGAAGTTCTGTTACTAAGATGCTCTGCGGCATGACAAGTTGCACCTGTTCTTGCTACATGCGGGATGTTGGCTAGCGGTATAATGACAACTGATGCGTCTCTTTCGTTCAGGTGCTTCCCGGAACATTTCAATGCTTTGCAAGCAACTGGCACGTGTCCTCACGTTGGGTGGATATATTTGACATGCATCTGACATTGTCCACATCTGGTCAGTCTGACAATCGAGAAAAGTTGCCTGCTGTGTTGTCTGTGCAGAAATATCGGCTTGCCAAGCAACTGCGCAGGAGATCGCGCTTGCCTATAGGTCATGGGCCACGTCTCAAAGAACTGGGAAGAAGGCAGCGCCGGTCAAGTTTTGCACTTGTGCCGGCCACCGGCACAGTGCCGAAGGCAATGATGCTTCAACTGAGCGGCTCTCGTGCAGTATTCTCTCCACATCTTGCTGCAGTTTCCTGGGCGAGCAAACCACGACAGTCGCGTGGTATGGCAACAACCGAGGACCTCCTGCAAAGGCAGCAACACCCACGAAAGATACAGTATGATACAGTTCAGCAAACTCTCGAAACACCTCAATCCGGCTGAACGTTGCAGAGGGCACCAAATGGCACCAAGCCAAGCAGCTGGAGTGCATCATGGCTGCCGTCTGAAAGCCGCGCTGGGGCACTGGACGCGGAATCCATGAATGCACACCACGACGGTCCAGAGTTTATGCCATAAAGCCATAAAGCATGGTGCTTTTTGGCTACGTTCGTGAGGTTGGGCTGCTGCAGGTGGGACCTATCATCGGCGCTCAAGCATCCTAAAATCCTACAGCTAACAGCTACGAGTACATGTAGTCTTCGTCCGCGCAGCCATCGTGGTGGGACAAGGGGCTCAAAGTTGCTGGCGAGCAAGCCAGGCGAAGTGACGTTACGCCCGTCGGGCTCTGCATTGGATCGTTTCCGCATATGCTGCAAGACTCAACTGTCGCTGACATGCTGTGTCGCAGTACATCTGAGCTTGACACGGCGAGGGCCTGGCAGCTGTATGGAAGTGAGTTGGAAGCAGTTGGATGTGAATCAGCCCACGATAGTGCATTGGCATGCGGCTTCGAACTCGGGCAAGCACTTTCTACATCAACATTCAGCATGCGAGAATGGGTGGAGCCTCCGACAATCCTGGAACCAGCGACTGCAAGACACAGGACCTCAGCTCAAAAGCTATAGGGAGTTCACGGCACGCCTCCGCACCTTACTCTCCACTCTCATGTAGTGATCTGGATGCTGCACATCTGAGGAACGAGAGACAGAGAACTGCAACAGCTGTACCTGCCCGTTTAAACGGAATCCATACCGCCCCAGTTCTGCAAGCTTCGAGATATTCTGTAGTGGCCGTGGATGCAGGGCCATGTCGCGCTTCAAGCCCAGGTAGGCACTGCGGCTTTGCTCGATCCTTTAGCTGCCTACTTCCTGCCTCAAAGGACTGTTAAACGTTATAACCGTAACGCCTGATGGCCTCCTGTAGACAATAGGCTCAAGCTGGGAGTCAAGTCCCTACTACGCTCTGACAACTAGGACGACTGAGCCAGATGAGCCTGTACTCCTACGCAAAAACAGGGAGTACAGCTACAGTGGCACTACAGCACTTTCGCACACATACGTCCATCATCTAATTAGCTGTTCCTCAGGTACGGAACGAAGAATGATAACTGTCCGGCCAGCTGTCGAGAAAGAGAAACAGAAACCCACAAAAGTCGAAGAATCGGTGACAAATCACATACACAGAGACGCACACCGAGGTCTCACGTGCCGATTGTGAACACGTGGAATCTTGGAAGGATCGTATGTTTCGGTACTAGAACACGCGAAACTCCACCTCCTCCCAGCTAGTCCAAGCTGAAGACTGATGTGAAACCTGACTACTGCACAGCAGCTGAAGATCACAATTGACAACTTCATCAAAGGGTGTTTCTCAGTGTTTCTCGGTCAAGGCGATTCAAGCTTGAAGCTTTACCCATAGTGGTTCATGTCTGGTAGGCAGTTCATGTGCGTTGAACAGTGAAGCGCACCAGATCCGCGACCTTGCTCACCGGCCTGGTGTTGTGTTGCTTGCACTGACTTTGCGCCCATCTTCACCTTTTTGTAACGGACAGACAGGAAGTCTTGTTTGTAAATTATGCCAGAAGGCGCCACAGCTCTACTCAGTCTAGTCGAGTGTTTGTGCACCCAGTACCGTTCCTTCGTTTACGTTTTTTAAATGTATATAGTGGAGATTGTGGCGGCCATCTGGGCTCCTGCACGCCATGCTGCGCACTCCTCGCTCTTCCGGGTGGCGCCTGAGCAATTGAAGTGCCCATGCGTCAGCATGGTGAAGACTCCGAGATATCCGTAGGAAAAACGTGGGCCGGAGCACTAATCACTCTCGCAGACGTGATGCATCCGAGGCTCTGCAGCGCTGCAGCTGAAAGTTCTGCCACTCCTTCCGAGATCTTGAGGCAGACAGCGGAGCAGCCGGTGAGCAGAGGCAAAGCGCAAGAGCTCGGGTGGTCCTAGTTGCGCAGCCAATTCTGTATTGGCAAGGTGGTGCTTCATCAGGCACCAAACAGCCTCAGCTTTGACTTCCTAGCATGGACGCAACGCGGCTCATGCTAGCTGACGGTTCTCATCCGCCCCAAGGCGACAACGAGTGTAATTTGTAATGCATGCCTTCGCGTCTGGTTGCAGCATCCAGCAGGATCCTCCGGTCCGAATCCAGAAGTATCACTGCCAGCTTCTGTATACGACGATTACTACGACTACTGTACTCCTACTCCTGCTCCTACTGGTACTGACTATTGCTACAGCTACGATGACGTTTTTCTGGGGAATGGGGAGCGGCCATCCCTCCTTTCATATCGTCACATCTTATCCACATGGCCGTGCTGGCGGCCGTTCACGTGTATGTTGCTCCCCCAAGAAAGAAACGGATCTGCCCATAAGCTCACGACCCCAAGTGACGCTGCCAGAACCTGGACAAAACCGATTTTGCAAGACAAGGTTTGTTTAAAGGCCGCAAGACGTGAATGCACAGCTCGTGCGTCATGTGTAGAATGGACTGATTGCGTGGAAACGGCACATTCACACAACAAACAGCATGTCAAGATGCAAGTTGTGAGGGCAGTGCTGCTTGGTACACGCATGACACGGCAACATCTGAGCCCCAAACAACCGGATTCGAGTGATGGTGTTTCAACACATTTACCACCTCAGCATTGCTGACAAAATAGGAATGGTGACAGCAGGTTGGAGGCAGCTCCCAACCTTTTCGACCCAGCGACTGCTCCCACGTCTCGAGGGTCAGACCCTCTGCAAACCTCCTCGGGAAGCAATGGCAGCCTGTCATCAGGAAGACTACCGTTTACAGAGTGAGACAGCCCAAATGTGTCTGTTCCTCCGACGTTTCAACCCAGGAGCGCGCCACCAGATTGCAAGTGCACTGTTTGGCTTCCTCGCAGTGAACTGCTTCGTTGCTCTTTCTGCTGCCCACCTGGTTGTTCGGGCTGTTTGCCGCGAGGTTTCCAAGGGCTCCGCAGGCCATGGTCTGCAGCCGAGCCTCGGCTTCGCAAGGCTACGTCCGACGGCCCTGGCACTGCGAGCTACTACTGGCGACAGCGAGCCTCGCGATGTGTGCTGCGCGAACCCACTAGCGGCAAAAAACTGACTCTGAGTTCGCATCATGGTGCACGAAAGCGTCCATGGCAGATACGATCGCCTTCCACGAGAAGGGGAAATAGAGAGTGAGTGGCCGCAAGGCCCGAAGAACACAGAACTGGTCTTGGCCTCAATGGAGCGACAGCCGAGAAGGGCAGACCTGGGCTTGGATAATTCGCAGACGCTGCGGCGGGCTTAAGCGACTCAAGGATGAGACGGTGCAAACGGCTTGGGTCTAGTGATCAACTCCTTGAGAGCCGGGCTGGTTCAGAGGATGATTTGCAGCCAGACCTGCGTGGAGTTCTCAAGGATATGTGGTGAATGATCATAAATCACTGCGGCCCCAACACCTCGAAGCTCGAGACTTGTCAGCAGCAGCGCTCTCCTGATTTCCTCACTGTTACATTTGAGCGCACCTGCTAAACCACTGCATGCTGCCGCCAGGAGCCTTGGTCAAACGAAATAGCGGGTGAGTGCTCGCTTGCTTCGAGGCCATGGATTCAATTGTTCAAGGCAGGCGCTGAAGAGTCCGAAGGCATCAGACGCCCCTGCTGCTCACCGCACGAGGCTTTTCTTGTATGCAGAGCTCGCAAACATCCTTACTGTTGAGGCCGCGTGCTCCATGTGCTAATTAACATCTACGCCTACAACTACTATACTTGTGGTCGAAGTCTCTCTAGAGGCTAGAGAGACCTAGATCGCCTGCTTGCGGGCCTTACGACAGACGCGCCCCTTCTTTCCAAAGGTGCCGGCTTGGCTTCCCCTCTGGACCGTCCCTTGGACGGAGGATGAGGCGTCTGAGGGCTTTGCGCGTGACGAGCTCGGCCAAATCCGACACGTCGGGTCTCCGCATCGTAGATGGTGTAGAACTTTTTCAGGATGGGCTCCCCCAGGACGAAAAGCTTGGGTCCCAAAGGCTCTGGCAAGTCCATGACCATTAACATGGGCCTGCAGGTGGCTTGAGCTGAGGGCGATGACTCTTTGTCCAGGCGGCTAAAATCGCCAACGCTCAGGTTCAAACTCGAACCATCCAATTCCATCTGAAGCTGCGGACCTTCAGAGCAGCTACCGTCTCGGGCCGGAGCAGACAGCTTTTGGAAGAGGTCGCTGAACAAAGGGCTGGGCACAGACAGAACTGAGGTGCCAGAATCGACGACGGCTTTGCAGCCTTCCTTGCAGAAAGGCACCTCCTGGTCATCCACCCACAAACCTTTGATTTCCAAAAGCCAACGCCCCAACTCTGGCTGAAGGACGGGGCTCCAAGATACCTCCCCACTCACATGTTCTTCAGCCCAGCCACCCAGGGTGATCTGGCTGGTTTCCCCATCATGACTCGCCAGGAAGATTCCGAAAGTCTTGCTGAAGCTGCCCTTCTCAGCTGTCATAGCAGACGCAACGTGCAGCGCATGCAGGAAGTTGAAGGCCGGTGATTGCGACAGGCTCTCCAAGCCGAGGCCCAAGACGCCATCAAAAACAAACTCTGCAAACGGGTCTGCAGACATGTCAGTGGCAGCAATAAACCGCATTTGCAGGCAATTCTCTTGGCCTTCTCCATGGCCCTCACCGACACGGCCCAAGCAAAGCAAGTCTTCCAGAAAGACGCCCATTACTTCTCCGGTACCGAAGGACACGGTGATCTGATCCCTGGCTTCGCCCATCTGGACGAGGCGCCCGTCCCAGTCTATGTCCTTACGTTATCGACACTTGAATTTCATGTATGCAGGGGCTGGCCTCATCCTGCTAGCAAGGGTTGCTGCAATCGGTGCTAGCAGTAGTGCTGTAGTTAGTCCTTATAGGCCTTAGACTTAGACTCGCAAGAATGAAAAATGATTTCCAACTCCGAAGAAATGTGTCACGTGCTGTGGCAGAAGAGCTCCGTCTGTAGCGTCTGTGAGCTTTGCCTGAAACAGTTTACTAAGTTATGCATGCAGGAGAGGCAGTGCCACTTTTGCAATGCATCGGTGACTCCGAAACTGAAAAAGGAAAGAACACATGCTTTAGGAAACTGAGTTGCATGTGCTGGAATGACAATATGAGCTCGGCAAGATCAGGTGTCCGCTTCCCGTATCGAAGACCACCGTGAAGGGCTTGGGCGGTGTACCCACCATTATCGTGCCGTAATAGGCGCCTCGGTTGAAGTGCCATGTCTAAAGATGCAAAAAGAATGCGCCAACCAAATAACCACACATAACCCCACACACACACACACATCAATACAGAATGCGAGACGACGTCTTCGCCAGGTTGCTCTTGTAATGGATGGCATCTTCCAGGACATGGATCTCCTGCTCCGATCGCTCCAGGTCTATAGTGATATGCCCCTCGCGGGACTTCGGCTGCATCCGCACAGCCTCTTGTTCAATGGTAGAATACAGTGTTGGCTACGAAGTCGCCGCATACAGGTTAAAGTTCTTCCTTCGAGTTGGAAAGTTTTATAGGCCCTGCGATCAAGTCTCGGGTTTGGGGGAGACAAAAAATTCGCGCCTTCGCTGCCGCAGGCGCAGCAGACATATTGCAGTCAGCTCTTGCGTACGAGTCGAGAAGCTGAGCTTCATCTCCCAAAGCGCACAGCTTGGATTCGCTGACTGCAAGGCGGGTCCCTGCTGCGCTCGAAAGGTCAGTTCTGTCGCTTGGCATCTGTCGCTTCGATGTGAGATGATGGAGACTCAGCAGTGAGCGTGTGCGCGCGGGCTCTGCCTCGGTCTCGCCGTGTCCCACAGCTGCCGCCTTCAGAGCTCCATCAGCAAGCCAGCAGAGCAGCAAGCACCTGTGGAAAAGCGCTTTCAAGGCACGGCCTTGCTTCTGGCCATTTTCAACCCAAGCTTGTCTGCAATTGCTAAAACGTCCCGGATTGCGGCATCTGCGCGATCCGGGAATGAATATGGAACAGCCGGCAGAACACACTGCCGGCTCGAGGTCACGCTGCAGCATGGCAGCGTCCTAGTATAAGGTTGCGTGAATAAATCGCTTACCGGATGAATCAAAGCAGGCCTCTGCGCGAAACGCGTAGAGCCCGCAAAAAGTAAGCTGAGCTCGCATTGGATTCGAGCCGCACAAAAGGACTGCCCCAGAAGACTTGGTCAATCACGCAGTCTGTTCGCCCTCGGCATGTTTCCATAGCAACTCCTCAAAGTACTAGCATAGCGGCAGTTGCGTGGCACATCCCAACAATACAACAGCTCCACCCATGCATCTGAAGCGATGATGACATGGCCCTGGGACCGGAACTCCGGGTCGGTGGGGAATCGCCGCATCGCCTCAGATTCGCCAAAACGGAGCGCAACCAAAGGAGCTCCAAAGTGAGCTCTCTAGGATTACTAGGAAACCATGGCACACCGGAAGGTATGCTCTTCACATCCAACTTCGAACTTCGAACTGTCGTGACCCAAACACAGCACAAGCTGCTTACGAAACTTCAGCCCAGGATTTCTCTCGCGTGAGCTAGGCCATCAGCGGAGACAATCTCCTCCGCGGCACCGTTGTTGGTTGCCGCCTGGTTTGAAGTTATGTCCAGCTGCGGTCGCTGTTGACGCTGGCGTGTGGGAACGATCCAACGAATGGATACAAAGCTCCAAACTCCACAACCCTGTCAAATCCCGTCAATCCCGTCAAGCATGAGAAGTTCCGAGGTGGGACTCGGAAGTTTCGCATCCCTCCTCTCAGGCATCGACTGCTTGGATGGCTGGCCAGGACGCAGCGGAACTCAGGGCCGAGGCGGCCGCCTTGGGTCCGTTTCAAGCGGTTTCTAACAGACATCTGCACATGCCTTGGGATTGGAGAGGGTCGGCTCTGTATCAGTGGAAACCCACCCCTGCCTGCCACATCTGAGAACAAGTGCTGCATGCAGGCAGGCTGCCTCTTGCAAGCGCGCATTGGCACTGTGTCTTCGCATCGCAGCTGCGATTGCCTGACTCTGAGGGAATCCACGAAAAGCGCCAAGAGCCTACAGCGCCAGCCAACTAGCGCCACCCCTCCTGTTTCAAGGTCGCAGGATTCAAGCCAGGAAAATGGGATCCATTCCCGGAATTCGTGGCGCTTGCTGTGCTGGTGTGACTGTGGTATTCTTCAACGGATAGGCCACCTCTTCTTGCCGGAGCTCTGTGACCAAGCAAAACGCACTGGCACGGCGTAGAATACCATGTCATGAGTCTAATCTACCCAGGTTCCCACGGCCTCCACAGTTCCAAAGGCTTGGTAGTCAGAGAAGGAAGACTGACAGCCGCGGAGCCAACTTCCCAACCTTGCTGACAGAGATATCTTTTCGTCCTTCGACTTCGACGTGTCCCAATGCAGTCGCCCCCCTTTTTTGTCCGGGACTTCGGGACACGGCATCTCTAAACCTAACGTCTGCCTGGAGCTCAGCCGTTCAGGCAGCGGCAGTACGAGTATGTTGTTTCCTCCTGGGGCGAAGCCAAGCAGGGCAAGCCTGGCAAATCTCCCTGCGACTATCCAGAAACAAAGGCTCAAGCTGGACACCTTTTTGGATCCGCTTGAGCTACTTGAGTCGAGGGCGGCGCGCTCCTCAAACCCAAAGCTAGGAAATCAACATCGTAGCGAGGACGATGTATCCTAAAGAGGTCATGCTGATGCCAAGAAAGGAGTTGAAGAAGAAGAGGTTGCTTTCTCCTTGGGTCCAGACCGAACTCTGAAACTACATTCTGCAAGGCTCTCCTCACTAGTTAGTCGGATTCTGAGAAGTCGGCCGATACACTTGTTCATCCATGGACAGTGATGGTCCCAGCCGACAATACCTCGCATGTGGACACATGCACCAGCGCTTCCAGCAACCAAGCGGAGGAAGCTCTTGGTACAAGGGCTTACTTGAGGCCAGTGCAAACATGGCAGTAATCACAGTGAAGAGTACCGACTGGCTGCTTGATGTTACACGCCTTGGCTGCCGGCGATTCGAGGAGAAAGGCAAGTTGCGAAAGCAGCCCGAGCCACTGTGCAGTGCCTCTTCCCGTTTGAAGCGAAGTACTGCTCTGGCTCTCCTGGACCTGGCAGAGCAAGTCAACGTGAGAATCCCCACTGCTACCTCATCTCCCCCACCTCCCTTGCTCCCGGGCCGCGGCTGCAGAATACCAGGGCTCCTGTGCTTCGGATAGACGACGCTCGAGACTAAGTAGTTAGCTTCAATGTGGGTATGCGTTCAATAGCAGTGGCACATTGAAGCCTGCCCAGGACATGGCTGTGCGAGCAAATCATTCAGCCAAGGTTCGAAACAGCACAGCATAAAAATGAGATTGCGGAGCTAACGGTTGCCAGAACGCCGAGACTAGAGTGTAGCCTCGGCACAAGCTCCGGCTGGCGGACTGCGCTTATCGGGGCAGAACTCCACATGTTCATTTCAGAAGCATGCAAAGCAACCTGGTACCAAAAAGGTTGGAAGCGGGTCTCGACTGACAATGCACCACCAGGAACCAGGAAACGACTCTAAGGACTGGCTCTTTCGGACAACGGAGGAGTCTAGACCAACACAACCTATGTAGCTTTCCCGCGACCTCTTGCCAGCAGCTCACGACAATCAAGATCAATGATGAAGCTGAGCTGAAGACAAGCTGGCTCTTGCTGTATGGTACCTCCCAGGCACTGGCAATCACTTTGACAACCAATTTGCCCACGCTGAGAGCACATGACAAAGGAGCTGCCGATGCCCAAAATGACCTTCAGGCCAGGCTCTTCTACAATAACTAATGATAATAATGATATTTTAATGATAGTAGTAATAATAATAACAACACCAAAACCTCAAGCTTTCAGCTGACTCTGCTCACGAAGCCGTGTCCAGGTGTGAACTGCAGCTGAGGAGCTGCCAGCATAATAATGGAACCTCGGCGATCGTGTTATGCTCGCTAGGCTGTGGAAATGTGTGAGAATCCCACCAGTGTTCAACCATACAGCTGAGATGCAAGGCCAATGTGGCCCAATGTACGCTGTTCGGCCGAAACACCGGAGCAAGCGAATTCTTCCGATTTTTGCCTTGGGTTGAGCATCGAGTGGCATCGAGAGCGCATCCTGTGGTCGGTGATCTTGCATGAAACTCGTATCTTGTCCAATCATCTGGAAAACCGGAAGGGCCGGCTAGATGCGTGAGACCCATTGCGATGCGAACCAATGCAATCTACAACGCCATTATGCAGAGACCGACAGTAGATGTAGCGCGGCACATGACAAGTTGCTGGTGCGTCGGGTCCACCAGTGAAGTAGTCGGGCTGCAATGGGACTTGTCTTGCCTGGCTCCGGGAACGTGGCCGACACAAGCTCTTCAACAACGGCAAAAGACGTCCTCTTCCGGCCCGGATCGTGTGCAAAGGCACTGACTCTGGCTGACTCCGGCTTCTGCGACTTACCTACGTGATCTTCTTTCCACAGCCTTCGCCAGAAGCTGCTTCTCAACCTGTTGCATGCTCAATCTGTGCTTGCGCCGGGTTGCACTCCATGATCTCTCGTGTTCCTCGTGATGTTCCGAAGCCTGCCTGAGCCTCCTCGTCAGGATCTATGCTTTCACGGCCTGTGAGCGATTCATGACGGCATCCCTTCTCACAGCAGCCAGCTTGAACGGTGGCTTGCAAGCTTTGGCCTTCATGCACGCCGGATGCGGCCTCTGTCCCCACCATCACCGGCGCGAGCTCCACAGGCATCGCGGTAAGACGTGCTTGGGCCACTCAAGCTGCGGAGACAGGAAACTTGAAAGGCACGGCCTCGAAAGTTGGGAGGGCTTCAGGACATCAATGCACGAAGGTCGCAAGGCGGTCGCGGCTCACCTCTCGAGCATCTTGGATCCCTGGCACTTTGCAGCCGGCAGTCTGGATATCCGGTGCCTGAGCCATGGTGCTTGTGGTTTCGGAAGAGACGAGGAGACTCAATCTGAATGTCTAAGGTTGCAACAGTGGGATGGCGGACCATCAGCTCTTTCGCGAGCAAGCAGGAGGCTGCAAAGGAACGGAGACAAGGCAAGCATCAGCTTTCCATGCACTCGTGCCAGACCTGACGGGCCGTCACCACGAGGGGCCAGAGCAGCCGCAGCGCACAGTGCCCGGGATGAAAGTGCAGCCTGTCACAAACATAACGTTGTGGAGACCACCTATCCTTGTACTCGATCCTCTGCTGCATCCACGAGATGTTCTTTCATCGGCCGATATTAGCTGTGCCATGTCAGCATGCTGCAGCCTATAATGCCAAGAATGCTGGAAGGGGGTGCCATTACATGTGCAAAGATCGATGGTGTGCACTCTGGCCTCCGCGTCAAAAGCCACCGCCGACTTTTCGAATTCCGGACACCTCGAAAAGCAGAACGAAGTTCAGGCAGCTCCACGTGTGTCGAGATACCAGTTTGAGTCAAATTAACTATGGAGAAACATGTGGACCTCATCCAGCTAACATGTATCCTGCTGCTCCAGATCCCTGAAATGCTTGCTCGTAGTCGCTCTGAGAGACCCCGTCGCTGTTGCAGACTTCGAGGGTCCGGCTGAGGCGGAGATTTCAACTCCTCGGCCACACGCTGCCGATGATGCTTCGTGTTTGCTGCGAGAGCAAGCCCGGACACACGGACAAATTGCTAGGCACAGAGCAATCATGACGTTGGCCTCGGGCTCGTACTTCAGAACATGCTCCTGCACATCACTGTTTCGGTTCCGCAGCGTTCGCATTGAAAGCTCTCAACAGGATGCCAATCATGATCTGTTATGTCTGAGGCAGAGACGATAACAGGCTCAAGCACCACTGCACCGTGGAAATCGGCTTCTGTAAACCTAGGCCATGCGGGCACTCTGTTGTTGCTTCGTTGCGGAATGTCACGGGCAGCTAACTGTGACTTTCCTTGCGGCGATCAACATCAGGGAATTAAATGGGGCTTTGCAGCTGCGACCCTTTGTCGGACAGCCTCTGGCGCTTCAGGCCAAGAGAATGACATGAGATGAATTAATTGCATTGCAAACTTGTCAGGCTGTGATGCCGCGCCTTGTGGCGCTTCAGTCTCGGAACGCTGGTGAGTTCTGTACAGTGTACCGACAGTACTGTGACATAAGCCTCAGAAACTCCCCGTGCAGGCACTGTGCTGCTGGAGATATCAAAAAACGACGTGTGAAGCAAAGGCCATGTGAACATGATCCTCGTCCATCCACCACAGACGTTCATGAGTAGCAGCTGGTTCGCTGTGATCTCAAAGAACTGCATAGTGAGTCGGCGGGAGCTCTGGCAAGGGCAGTTGCAGACGCATGCTTCGCATCAGTCATCTTGGCATTTGTTCAGAGCGGCTCTCATTAGTTTTTGTCGCCGCTTCTTCTCACTCTTGTCACACAGGTGACAAAACGTGCACATGGCACCATTTCTGCAGCCCTGTGCAGCATACAGAAAAGAGCACGGCTTGCAGTCGCCTGTGTAGTGTCCACTGGACCCGATACTGGGAAGTTCCGATGTTCCTGGAGCCAGCTCAAGCGGAGCCGGTATTGGCGGCTCCAGCTGCCAGTCTTGTATGGGGCACTGCCAGCCAGCCTGAATGTCAACAGCCGGCTCAGCTGCCCAACCATTCGTGCCACTGCAAAGAGCATCCTCCAAGCATATGATTGGTTTGCCCTTGGCTTCTGTCGCATCGTCCTGCCAGTCCTTCATTGTCCGTTGGATCAGTCCGACATGGGAAGCAGGACACGACAATGCTGCTCGGTATGCGCCCTCGGGAGCGGCTGGGCTTGCAATATGTATAAACGTATTCCGAATTTGCACAGCCTCAGGTGGATAGTGCATCTCAGAGCCGTCTTCCAAGCTACCTGAGTCCTCTGGGATCGCAATGCTCAATCGCGCAGACTGCCCGCTGCAGCTAGGAGCCAGCATGTTGCGTGTTGTTGACATGGCAGGAGGTACGATGAGACCCGCTTCGCTGCGACAGATTCGAGCCTGTCTGCGGACACGGGCCGAGTTTGTAGAAGGTTCATTTCATGAAGCAGTGTTGGCACAGTTTGTGGCAGTCCGCAAACTGGGCAAACACATGCGTGAACACCCTACTCGATTGCCCGTGATCTCGGGCTCGAACCTCCGAAGAATGCAGGGCAAGTCAAATGAAATCCAAGAGCCGGGCATGTGCAAAGGTCCCACGCCACCTAGGATTCTCAGACATCCCATCTAGCATATGCATGCATATTGCTAGCAGTTCATACCTCAACAAAGCCGTGTTCGATGCGGTGCTTTCGAGTCAAAAGCAGCACCCTGCCTGTGAGTGCAAAGCACCCTTCAGGCTCCTTGGGTTGTCTTTGGCGGCAGCCAAGGGACCGTAAGCTTTTGCTCGAGTCTTTGCCACCAAAGCGTCGCGGTCTCCGTACGCCTGTCCATGTATGCGGGAAACCGCGGGGCGGTGGCACGATTTACGTCGGCCTCCCGGAAGACGGCAGCAAATTGCACGTTCCGGTCTGCACCGCAAAGGCCTACAGCCTGAGATTGTTGGACGAGTCACGCGACTCAAAGCAAACTGCACGAGACATGTGCTGAATCTCTCTGCGGTACAGTACTTGGGTGGGCCTTTACGCCGCCTGCACATCTATAAGAAACTGAGGTCGGCGCCGCTACAGCGCACGCAGTGCCTTCAGGAAATGCAATTCGACCCCATGTTGGCAGCAGCGCTCATGCTGAGGCACTCCGGACCCTGGTCAACATCTGTGAGAACCACGCGTGGGATGCATGGTACTTCCCCACATGCCTGGCCAACGGCGGATGAAGCCCTGGAGCTCCGCGTACGAAGCCACCTGGAAAGTTTGTCCCCGCGTGAGCTTCCGGGCCCCCAGATGCACATTCGTGCACTCCACCTGAACCAACAAACATGAATCGGGCCCAGGCCGTCGTTAGACGTAGGTGAAGCTGGATCAAACGCTCGTTGCTGGCGTCCTCGCCAAGTGAATAACCAGATCAGAGTTCCCAAGAACGGAGGTGGAACGGACGTGATTGTGTCACGCCCTGCGCCAAGGTTTGCTGCCCGACTCCCACATCGCAGGATGCATGCGGAGCGACAACCAGTGACACTTCTACCCAACAGGCCACACGGCACCTCCGACCTTCGAGACAGACGCAGGCAAACAAAAGCACGTAATTAAGCCCATTGGTCAGTATCAGCAAGCAGCTGCCTTGACGACTGCTTTGCATGCGTTCACATCTCCGCGCTTTTGCCGGTGTCTCTACTCCGTGCTGTTGTCGATTGTGCTCTGGGGGTCGCATTTCGGAAACAGGAGATTTGCAAGATCTGCCCGCACTGTCTTCCGACCAAGTCAGGTCCCTGAACCAGACTCACTAGACTTTCATTTTTAGTTATAAGTCTCGGTTGCTACGCCGCTACGCTCTGCAAATCCTCCTGAACTTGGTCCGAAGATGAATCCCCCTGCAAGCCCGAGGTGCCAAAAGAGCCCTTTAAAGCCGCCGGCCTTCACCTTCAAGGCGGGTTCCGCATTCAGGGCTTCACAAAGTCGCCTGGGAGCGCATCGCTCCTGAGCGGTGCAGCGAGCCTGGCGATGAAGCTCCTCTTGGCTTTGATACCTTTCCCTATGCTTGTGGGTATGGGAGCTTCGGAAAATACGTGGGACCCAGTGTCAACCCTAAGCAATGATAATTTACGTAACCAGTTTTGCTGGTGTGGTTATGTTAGGTAGGGGTTGTGAAGCCTCCGAAGGTTGGCGTGAAAACGTTTAGTCCAAAGATTGAGCGTCCTTTTTCAGGCACACGATTGAAATGTGCAAAGAAGCGGATAGTGAGCTAGCTGGAAACGCCAGCGATATACGTCGCTGAGACGACACAGGAATCATGTCACACCAGTACAGCACCACCAGCGCTTAAGTTCCTGACTACCTTTTAATTCATGACTGGTGGTTCAAGCTCACACCATGGCCCGCGACAGAAATGCCGCAAAGCACTTACATACCAAATCGAAGAAGTGCCACATGGACACGATTGATCCATATCCTGCCTTATGTTCTTCTGGTCTCAGTAGAATATGTCTGCCTCAATGATGTCACAAGGCTTGGCGTAGAACTCTGGTCGGGAGCTCTTGCACTGCGAGGAAAACATACCGTTGCAGGAGCTCACCGACCAGTGTCATGGAGTGGAGCAGTTCAGCCCCACACACTACCCGCACATCGTGTCGACAACTCCCAACATGCACGATTTCAATGTGTGGGTTGCACGTGCTACACTCGATGTCATCGCCTATGGCCAGCCCTATCCAGCAAGTCGCTCCAAGTGCTCTTCACATTTGACGTGAACTAGGGGCACTAATGTGCATTTTGCCCTACGCGGTATTTCTCAATCGCTTGAGGTTCCAGATGTCGTCGGCAACAGACACCACACTTCCAAGACTTTCTCAAAAGTGGCAAACTGAACAACCAACGACCGTGGTGCGGTACCGGGATTCTGTAGACGTCTAAGACTTGTCATGAACAACATGTGCGCTGCAACAAAGGCCAAGCTAAAATCACGAATGAGCCGAGTCATTCTCAAATGTCCGTCCACCTAACTGCCGTTGCTGCCTGTTGTTGCTGTGTCGGCCAACTCCTACAAACCGTCGGTTGAGCTGATGCTGGCAGTCATGACCAGTGAAAGGCATCCAGCACTCCAGGCTCATAGCACATGCGCCTGAAACTTCACGGAGCAGCTCTGGCTTCACTAGCCGTTACTGCTGCTGCAACGGGGTCCCGCCGTTTCTGCTGTGCATTGCATGCTGTAGTGGCTGGCAAAGAACCCGCAGCAAGAACATGAAACTCTCGAACGAGTATTTGCTGCAAGAACAAAATGCAATCTGGCGGCCTGAAACTCGTTAGTTTTAGTGGTAAGTGGGTCCTGCCTACTTCCTCTCGAAAACCTTGCAATGTGGTCGCAAATTTTCTTGCATGCCGTGCGCTCGCTGTCATCCAGAACACCCTTTACCTTCGGCTTGCCGGTTGCTGACTTCACATGTACCTGGCTGGCCTGATACAAGTAACAGCAAAGAGCATGTCTTGTGAGAGAATTGTGCTCCTGGAAAGCCGGTGGCCTCTAGGAACAGACCAGCCGTGGAAACGATACAACAAGAGGAGGACGCGTAGGGGGTGGGGGGGGTGGGGGCGGGCGGGGGCGGGCGGATGCGTTCCTGTGTTTCTCTTTCCACCCCGATGTGTTGCACCACATCAATCAGATGCTTGGGGACCTGGCTAGTTTGAAGGACAAGCTCGATCCGCGGGCGGACTCCCGCCCCCACTACATGCTGGCAAGCAAAGCTCGAGATTCATATCCTCTCAAAAGCCACGTGTTAGCATTGAATTATTGACTGGATTGTAAGCACAAAGATGGATGTGCACACGAAGTTGTTGTGCTGTCTGCCTCTGTCGGCACACCAGACTCGCTTTAGCGGTGTCTAGACACGTGTTGACGGATATCAGCATCCACGGCCGCCAAATTGCTTGATGCATTCTTCCTGCAGACTTGTCTCGTAGCGACAACCACTGGCCCATTCTGGCTCAGAAGTGTGGCTGCGAGATCGAAAGCTTGCTCCTCCACGTGCACATTACGGTATCTCCTTTCAATGCCAATGCCCCGATAAGCAGTTCGCGGATTCAAGCATGAAGCACGCTTGCATGGCACGGGCCAAGCTTTCAAAGAACAAAACTTTACCAGGCACATGCAACGAGTACATCCACACTCCATGTACCGTCCATCACTCGGTCAAGTGTAGTGGCTTGTGGGCACACCGGTGGGCTTCGATTTTTTACTTCCCTATGCATGATCTCTACTGTATGACTGCACTTTGCCAGAAAACGCGACGCAGCCTAGTCTCTGTTATTCTTGTCTTTCTCGCCAGTCTTGCCCAACCTGCCATGAAATTCAAGAATTTCTCTTTGCTTTCATTGTCAGCCGCATGATGTTGCTCGTTGGCAGGGCTGACTCCTTAGTTGTGCTTTGGTGCAGGCGAGACGTAACAGCTGGACTTGCACCACCTTCCAAGCCGGGAGTCATGTGGTGGACAATGCCAAGCCGATTGATACCAGAAGCAGGGACGCGCATTTCACAGGCACCTGGCTCGCAGTTTCTGCATCGTCGAATACTAATCATCCAGTCTCGCTAGTCTAGAGAACAAACTGCGGCGATGAGCAGATCCATACTGTCGATAAGTGTGCTCTCCCCACGTTGCGCCTGCTCTACTCCCCGTCCCAAGCCCAGAAGGCGATGTGAGATGATGGCCTAAGCAGCGTTCGCATTCACAGACGTACAGCTTGCTTCTTCAGGCCTCCACCACAACGTGAAAGCCAAGTGGCAAAAATCAGATTGAATAGCTGCTGTAGGCCGCCTGGAGGTGGGACGACTGCTGCTTCGACTTTGTTTGCATTGCAGACCGTGCATCTGTACATATCATGCAAGCCATTGTGTGGTTTATGCAATCAATCACAAGTGCCCACCTGTGCGTGCCGCAGGCAACCAGAAAGCAGTGTCAACTTTAGAAGATAGGCATGGATGCAATACATGAGGCAAGCGCGCACGTCTGAGTGTGCTGTGGCCTTCGACGGCATTCACAACAGACGGCTCGTAGAAGCCGGAGTAGGAGAAAGTGACGAGGCAGACTCCGATCCTGCACTCGCAAAATAAGAGTCATGCACGGTTTTCCCTCTGCCTCTCTCTCTCTCTCTTTCGTCAGGGCTGGGGGCCAGGGGAAGCTCCCCTTGCCCGCGCGCTGTCAGCGCCCCCGACCGTTGTGGAACGGGTGGCTGGATTTGCACCCACCACCGAGGGCACAGCTTCTGCCGTAGCATTGCGCACCAGCCAATGGGAAGCACAACAATAAACCGACCACAAGACTCACGACTCAGGGATGCAGAAGCGGCGTCAGGGTTTCTTCCCCCAGTTGTAGTGTCAACGTAGTCCGAGTGCTCAAAACTGTCTTTCTCTCTTTCTTTCTTTCATTGGGCGTAGGGGGCGTCTGAAACCCCCTGGCCTGGTGGCCCCCCATGTGTTACGGGGTGGCAGGGGTGCAAGTAGTTTAGGGTATGATCTTTCTCTCCCTCTCTCTCTCTCTCTCCCCCGGGCATGAGGGTCGGTCAAGACCCCCGGGCCACAGGCCCACCCGCATTGTTTTAATGCAGGATAGGGGTGTGAGAAACGAGCATAGTACTCCCAATAACGTGAACTAATTATAATACTGTAGTGGCTGAGGGAGTACGTATGCTCTCCAGGACATTGCTTCCCCTGCTATGCATGACTGTCCGTAGCTCAACCCCGAGGATAGTGTGATAAGAGGACATAACATGTTTCGGACAGTCGGCACTCACCTCCATTGAGGGCAGTGGGAGGTGGTGTAGGGGGGTTTATTCCCCCAGGATGACACGGAAGGCATGCCTTAACATTCAAACCCGATGTTCAAGATAGACCAGGTGTCGGCAGGATATAGGTTTCAGCTCTTTATTTGTTCTGGGCACGCCTGCTACACATGTTCATCTGCCCTGCTCAGTGTAGGGGCATGTAACAAAAGCACGACGTTAGCTACAACAAGGTGTGGTCCATGTGGTAGGAGTTACACGAAGCAGGGACTGGCGCTCATGTATATGCCTTTTGAAACGTGCAGCTTCCTTTGTTGCGAAACAAGGACACAGCGGTACTGCAACACCTACAGGAGTACCATATGTAGAGAAGTTGGGATGTGGCTGCACGTTTCTCTCTTATCATAGTTTGACAGGGGCATTTCCCCCTGTGTGCATGTTTCCCCGGCCCAGGTCGTTCACAGGATCTAAACACCAACTGCATGCAACTTGTGTAAAGGACATAACTCATCACGTGGTACTGGGCTTGGGGCTGTACGTATTGGTTCCCCCCTGCTCATGTGCTTGTCTTGGAAACGTGCACCCGCTTTTTTGTTGCAAAACAAGGACACAGCGTTACTGCAGCACCTATAGGAGTACCATATGTAGTGAAGTTGGGATTGGGCTGCACGTCTCTCGCTGAGCTCTACGGAGGCGTTCCCCCTGTGTGTATCTTTCCCCGGCCCAGGTCTTTCACGGGATCGAAACAACAACTGCACGCAGCTAGGGTAAAGAACATAACTCATCACATGGTTCTGGGCTTGGGGCTGTGCGTATTTGTTTGGATTCCCCCCGCTCAGGGCTGCTGGTATGAAACAATGGCACAACACTGATAACCTCCCTAGATGGTTACCGTTTTTGAAGAGCTATCATGTGAAGTAAACATGTTCGCGCTGAGCAGGGGGTGCACACACTCGCTCGACAAAGATCGCCCAATGTGTATTTGAGAAACAATGGCACAGCGATACTCGAACCCCTAGAGGAGTACTATGTGTGAGGAGTTGTATTTGGGCTCTTTGTCGTTTCCTGACCTATCCCCCGGCTCGGTGCATACATGGAGAAACCAGGTGCAGGATAAACTGTGAAGTACAGTAGGGCATTTGGGAGTTAGGTGTTAGGTTAAGAGGCCTGGACTGAGGCTGGTTTTTCCCCCGGCTGAGAAATGACTGCCTGCTACGCTCACTGTTGTTCACTCCTCAGCGAAGGCAGCGTGTACTCGTCTGCGGCGGTGTGAGGTGGCGCTTGCCCCCTCATCGCTGTTGACTGCATCTGTGGGGCTCCGGATGTCGCTCCCCGGCGCATTTCCCAGCCCATGGTGTCGGTCTTGTAGCCACCATTCCCCCGAGCTTGTAGGGGGCGCTGCTTCTTCTCGGGAGTTGCTGGCCCTTCCCCCAAGGTTCTGAAGTGGGGCCGCACTTCCCCCGGGCTGGAGGGCTTCTTCGACCTCTTCTAAGGTCTGTAGGAGCGCGGCGTGGATGCTGTTGAGCTCGTCCGCGGGCCAGTCGTGGAGGCGTTCCCCGAGTTCCTGAAGCTCGAGGATAATCCCCCGTGCTCGTTGTTGCCGCCGTTCTCGAGCAAGGTTCGAGGTAAGTACCCCGCGGTTTGACGCCACCACGTCTGCAGGGTGAGCTATTGTTTCCCCCTTCTCCCAGGCTTGAAGGAACATCACGACTTCGGCGAGGAGCACCCAGTGTTCAGCTCTGTTGTCCCCCTGGATGCCTTGGAGTGCTCTGCTCAGCTCACGGACAATTCGTCCGATAACTGCTGCATCCACTGGTCTGGAGGAGGAGCTTGATGCCGAGGAGGTACTCCCCCCATTGCTCAAGAGGTTCAGCCATGCAATGATGTGGTCGACGTCATGTTGTATGTCGTAGTATGATACGAAGATATGCTCCCCCTCGGCCGAGACCAACCTGCGCTGTGCTGTGGGTAAAATATGCTGGAGGGCTCTTGTTGCTGCTGTGGGCGGCTGCGGCTGCTGCTCAGTTTTTTGTCTTTTGTGGGGTGCTTGCTGGGGCTGTGCTGCTTCGCTGGTATTGGTGTGCGCGTGTTGTTCGAGTTCGAGGTGTCGCAGCACTTGTGCTTCTGTTTGACTGTCAACGAGGAGGTCCGCAAGAGCACACTCGGCTAGGGTGGCGATCGTGCTTCCCCCGGGTATTTGGCTCGCAAGGTGGTGTATGCGGAGGAGCTGGTGTTCCACACGGCTTGTTGTGGTACCGTGTGTGGGTGGTGGGGCGGCTTGCAGAGGGGGGGGGTTGTTGGGAGGGGGTTGGTCGTCGGGGTCTTCTGCACTGTCTGGCTGGGTGTTTGCGGGGATGTGTACCCCCGCCTGTGTGTTGGAGGGGTCTGGTGTCGAGCGTAAGTTTGGCTGGAGGTATCGCTGCATGAGGGTCAGGTGGTCGTTGGCCGTGTTTGTGTTGGCTGCTTTGTTGGTGTCGGAGGTGGTGCTGGCTTGCGTTGTGGCTGTTGTTGTCGTGGCTGTGGGGGTTGCGGTGGTTGTGGAGGTGGTGTTGGGTGGTGGTTGTCGCTTACGTCCGATTTGCCTGCCATCCCGGACTCCTGCAAAAGGGTCTGTTGGTGTCTGCACAGGTGGCTCTCCCTCTCTCTCTCTCTCTCTCTCTCTCTCTCTTTTTTATATATATGTACTGCACATAGACATTGATCTATCTATATACCTACATATATATGCGCGTGTGTGTGTGTGCTCAAACACACCAAGAATTACACATGCACACATCTCTGCGCAACGCCGGACGAAAAGTACATATCTAGTTGCCTCATGGGTTCAGTTCCGCTATATCGGCACACACTGGCGTGCATGTGCTTGTACGTGCGCAGGCCGTCCATGATGCAGTAGGATGTGACCATGCACACGTACCTAACCGACGGACACTGCCGTCGTTGATAAATCTGAACATGTGCTTGCAGACAACCGACTTACACTAAGACATGGTGATGGGGATCACTAGGTATATCGGCTATGTGCAAATACGTTCACACTTTTCTGGCACATCAAAGATCAAAGCCTCTAGGCCTGTTTGACTGCGATGTACATGTAGCACATCGCGACAACATCTACCAAAACCAGATATAAAATCACTGTCCAATCTCTTAAGAGAAAAGATCAAGCGCATTCTTGAACGACATTACCTGCACGAACTGAAGCGGACATTGCGCAGCACGTGTGGCAGTACTTTCTTTACCTCCCTAATGAGTCTCAACATGCGTGCAATTGAACACCTTTAAACTCACTCCTTGTAACGGCATGCGTGCATGCGTGCATGAATATGAAAGCAAGCTTGGGACAGAGAGGCCAATAGGTCAATGGGTCCCTCGAGCCTCACTGGCAAGCTCTATTGCCATGTACTCCCACTTCGTGCTACACCCGCGCGCGACAGACTTCTTACGAATCCAGACAATGCCTAACCATGCTCTTTCAATCAAAGTACTAGCAAGTTTGTGTCAAGATTGGACCAAGGAGCATCGAGAGGACCTCTCCCAGTAATGCCACAGCAAAAAACCGCCTTTTGACCTGTGCATGGGGAATGCTACAATGCTGCAACATCCAGGGCTCCAGACTCCAGATACCAAGGCTCTCTAAATCATTAGCAGTGCAGCGGCCTTGCGAAGAGCCCAAAGATGAGAGCGAAGGGACGGGATGGCTAGGAATAGAGCCGCACACGTCCTGAGCGCTGCCATCTCTTCAAAGAATAACTCTGGATGAGCCCCGCTGCCATCACCAGTCTCAGAAGACTTGGCACCGGGCAGACCATTCGCAACACGGCTGATGAGAAAGAACCTTGAATGGATGTGCTGCAAGGCACTTGCCGGATACCTGGCCCTTTGCAGCTAGCATCGTTCGTTCATGAACACATGCTAGACCGCTGAAACTGTCTGCTCGGGCACTGGAAAGGTGCCAAAGCGGTCGTTGACGGCTCAAGACCTGCAGCACCGGCTTCGATTTATCGACAGCCTGCAAGCATGAAATGACGCTTCAAACATGAGAGGCGCTTAGGGCCAGGCCTGGTTCCTCAAAGGTCGCTTGATGTAGAAGCACATTGTAGCAACAAATCAGCAACTCGCCGGTTACCACATATCCTTGGCTTGCAACACACTTCACAATCAGGGCTGGCATCCGCGCCCCCGTGGCCCCATTCCGAATCAGCACGAATCCCCTCCTAAAGTTCAGAACCTGACATGCTGTCCGCGAGCAAAGTACCAACAAACCGACCACACATCAGTTACAAGGCCAGTGGGCCCGCACAGACATGGAGTGACTTGGCAGACATGCATTTTTCAAGTCAGCATCTCACTGCACGCTGCTGCCAGAATTTCCCTGTGGCCTCAGCTGTGCATCGAGACCGGGTGCAAAGCATGCCAGACGACTGCGAAGCAAACCATCACACGATGTTTGACTGCAACAGAGGATGTGAAAATGTGGCATGGCCCAAATCGCATACAAAACTCGGGTCCACCGCCCGTAAGTGCAGTTTGAATTCTCCCATACGCACAATCCAGACGACGGCTGAGCTGAACTTTGTGTGGCGCAGGTGGATCACTGAGGAGTCCATCCCGGGCCGTCGCACATCCGAGCCTGGCCCTCCCTCAACAACCTTTCCAGGAAACGGTTCTAGTATTCTAGGACCTCATATGCTTTGAGCCTGCTGCTTTCAGAGCTTCGATCCCCGGTCTTTAGTCTTCGAGTCCTTGGAGCTGACATTTTTGGGGCCTCCGGCCCAACCTTAGTCAAGCCCCTGTGCTCCAAGCCACCACGGAGGACAGGCAGCCGTCGGCCGCTGGCAGAAATCCGCCGGCACAAATCAGCAGCACCTCGGCTTGTGACCGAAGTGCTTGAGTTGTCTTCAACCGGGCGCTGCACCGGGCACTAAAAGCGAACTTGACTGGAATCCCACAGTGGAATCGTGGATCTGGTACGGGTGATGTTGCTACACTGCAGGATAAGTATAGAGACCTAGATCTGGTGCAGTAATCTTGCACCAAACACTGCTACAGTAATAAGTTCCATAATTTGCTGCACCCTGTGTTCTCTTGGCGAGGAGGTGTTTGGCTGCACACTTGTGCCAGCCAGCTGTAATGGTAGGTAGGAGTGATGCTGCAAGTTTTGGCTTTCATTCCCCTGGTCATCTAAATCGCATGGTACGGCCTGGGTTTTGGAGCTTTTTTTGACCCGGTTTCACTGTATCTCCTCGCTGTCGAGCTATGTCAAGGCTCCAACCACTGCAAAGAGAGCTTCGTAAGATGCTCATTCGCGCAGCAGTGGAAGTTTAAACCCAATATTGCATTCAGGATTTGCTTGTTACTAGTCATATCGTGTCATGATTCTGACAACGAATACGGCTGTAGCAGGATTGCCGAAAACTAGTCCAGTTAATCAAGTGGTGCGATCTTAAAGCTAGCTTGGTTTGGCTTGGCATCGGCTGGTCTGGGCAGTCGTGGCGACGGGGTGGCCAGCCGTCTCCCCACATGCGCTTACGTCCACACAACAAAACAGAGAAGAAGCAATGACCAACGAATCCAGTCGGAGCAGGCGATGCTTGAGCTACCGTAGGCTGAGGTCCTGACTGCAACCAGGTGGATCGGCCGGATGATGGGCGCAAGCCCAAGCGAAGCTGCAGATGTGGAGAATGGCAACATCCAGAGCCTGCTGGCTCTCAATTCCAGCACGCAGATCTGCCTTGAACCTACTTCGCTTTCCCGTGCAAACAGACAGCGTGGGATTCGAACAGATGGGTGCAGCATGAAACGGTCCAACAGCCAAGAAGCGCGGAGAGCTGCATCAATGGCGTAATTACCTTCAGCAGATCTTTTTACAAAAAGGTAGCAGCAGGGGTGTAGAAGCATCTGTAAGTAATCGCAGCAGGTAGCACAAGTCGGCAAGCGAAGAAGCGGCACGGAAATCCAAGGATGCCACCGTGCTTGATGCAGAAGTGAAAGCACAAAGGGTGCAGAGATACCTGGCGGAGCGCAAAATTCCCACACGAACACACTCAAACGGATAGACACAATATGTATGAACGATATGCCTGCGTACAAAGGCACACGCAGGCACGTCTACTCCGATGGACCTATGCATGTACATGTGCGGACTGCACACGACCATCTCCACGTGCGTACGACTGGCATCGCTCAACAAACCTATGTCAAGATCATTCAAGATCTCGACCGTCCGACGTGAACGCGATGCACAAGACTAAGATGCATAACGACAACGGTATCTATGCATGCCTTGAAGAAAAGCAGATAGAAGCACAGTGCGGCTTCACCACCATTGCCAGCTGAGGTCACGCGGTGAAGTGAAAAAACCCTCCCACACCAGCCAGAGCCAGTCTGGTCGAGCTCAAGGTTATGGGGACCTTGACCCAGGCAAGGAAGGCTTGCATCGCTTGTCGGATAGCGCCACGCTCACAGGAATCCCGCAGAGGCCAGGCTCCCGGGCGGCATGCAGCATGCAGGCAACCAGAGCTGTGACCAGAGCCACGCAGCCGCTGACCTCGTTGCGTCGTCGCATGGAATTTCTTTCGTGCACCATTGACAAAGAAAGCACCCTTTCCTGAACTTTCCTGATTGACGACACCCTGCACACGCCTCGAATATGGCTGACACTTGTCTTGCACTTTGCCCCTTCAACGAGCCCTCCACTGCATGATAATCTTGCAAACCCTGCCTAAATTCCAATCGGTTCCTGATGCAAGTGCGATACGCTGGGGTGGATGGTCCGGGGCCGACGAACCGTGAGAAGGGAAGATCGGTTACTCAAGGATTACGGTATATTGCGACTCGGCAACAGGACCCGCACAAAAAGAGGTGCACTAACTAGTGCGCGCCTGACTGGCTAAAGCCTGCTGAAGTACCAATTGGCGAAGTTAGGGCATGCTTGGTGCTCTACCTTCAATGTAGCAGAGAGTGCTTTCCCATGCTTCTATAGTTTCGGCATCACTTACGCAGCCGAGATGCCAAGGCATTCTGCTCTGGCGTCAAGCGCTCCAACTCCTGTGGTGTGCAATGTGTCTCGACATGACAACATAAGACCTTCCTTCAAGGCTATTGAATAGCTATTGCGGACCGCTGTGCAGATGTGCGCTTCTCTCCGCGGCTTTTTGCTGGCAGAGACCCACTCGCCTCGGGCTTCCCATCGCCATCCAAGGACCAGTCCAAAGCCGGCACCTGGGAAGCACACAAAGCTGTAGCAAGGTCACTTTGCATCGGAGCCCTGCCTCACAGACAGAGGACATGGAATGATGCACCCCAGCGTTGACAAATGAACGGATTGCAGAATCTACTAAACCCGGGAGTCGAAACACGCTCGCCGGACACAAAAGCGACAGCAGTGGCCTCAGGCATCAACTGCGTACCTCAGTTGGCGACCGCCCAGGTAAGGCAATGCTTTCAGACCGTCTCATTGCAACCTACTAGGGAGAAGTAGCCAAACGACAAGGTCGCAAGCGGGGCGATGTGATTCGGCGTAAGGTGACCTGCAAGCAACTTCATCAGTCGACTTGACGAGCTTCTGACGCAGACATCAGAAAGGCGAGCACCGAGTGCAAAGACTTTCCACAACGCGTCGAAGGTTTTACACCAGACACTTTCTGACACTTGAGGCCAGGATGAACTGCAGACTGCAGGATGCAATTTGAATTAAGACTGAGTGGCGCCTTGTGGCGCCCCAGCTCTTGCCAGCTAGGGCTGTCTGCACAGTGTACCAACTGGACGTTGGCATGAGCCACCGAAAGCTCTCTGTGCAGCCCCTGTGCTGCCGACAACGAAAACATGAAGCCAATGCCATGCCAGCTTGTGCAGAAGCACTCAAATTCAATGTGTTCAGCTGCTTCGCTGAAAATGCGCAGAGTTAGACGGCGCTCCGTTGATCCAGGGCGTGCACAACTTGCAAGTGAGGGCTACTAGGGCCAGTTACTAGGGTTTGTCAAGAGCAGCCCGCATCATCTTTTGACGCCGCTTCTTCTCACTTCTGTCACATAAGTGGCAGAACATGCACATGGCACCGTTTCTGCAGCCCCGAGTCGAGTAGAGGAACGAGCAGGGCTTGCAATCGCCGGTGTAGTGTCCACTGGATCCGATGCTGGGAAGTTCCGATGTTCCTGGGGCGGGTTCAAGCGGAGCCGCTATGGGAGGCTCTAGCTGCCGGCCCTGCATCGGGCAATGCCAGCCCGCCTGAATTTCTACAGCCGGCTCGGCTGTCCACTCACCTGTGTCATCACAAAGAGCATCCTCCAAGCATATGACGGGCTTGCCCTCAGCCGGTTTCACGTCGTCCTGCCAGTCCTTCATTGTCCGTTGGATCAGTCCGACATGGGAGGCAGGACACGACAATGCTGCTCGGTATGCACATTCAGGAGCAGCTGGGCTCGCGATGTGTATGAATGTATTCCGGATTTGCACAGCCTCAGGTGGATAGTGCATGTCCGAGCTGTCTTCCACGCCGCCCGAGCCCTCCGGAATCGAAATGGTCAATCGCGTAGGCGTAGACTGCCTGCCGATGCTAGGGCGAGCGAAAACGTTGAGGGCTGTCGACATGGCTTGTGAATGCACCGCCCGTTCCTGCTGTGAGACACTTCGAGCCGGTATGCCTGCATGACAATTCAATGCTTGTGCAAAGTGATGAAGTGACATCATGACACGACTGCATAACGCACTAGGCATGGGGACAAGACAAACCACAAGTTTCTCGCGTACTCTCTTGGCAAGGTCAGGGAACAGATGGTGCTTTGCAGCTGAAACCCTTTCTGGGCAACCACTGGCACGTCAGGCCAGGAGGAGGCTACTTGCAGAGCATGAGCGATGAGTGAGTCGAGGCTTGGATTTCTGTACAGAGCCCCTGCCCTGGCATGAGCCTCTCAGAAAGCTCTCTGTGCAGCTTCTGAGAAAACAAAAGAGGAAGCCACAGCCGAGGTAATTAGCACGTGCACTCTCGACCCATCCGCCTGGGAAAACCATTTTGGATGCACAGCTGCTGTCTTGTAGCCCCTAAGGGCCCCACCTAGTGTCCAGACCGGGCATCGCTAAGCCGCTAAGCTCTCTGACGATTGATGAGAGCAGCTCGCTTGATCTTTTGTCGTCGCTTCTTCTCACTTCTGTCACATAAATGGCAAAACATGCAAACGGCACCATTCCTGCACCCCTGAGGAGCGTACAGAAAAGAACAGGGCTTGCAGTCGCCAACGTAGTGGCCACTGGATCCGATGCTGGGCAGTTCCGATGATGCCGACAGAGATTTTGAGGGACGGAGAGCATCCTCCAAGCATATGACGGGCTTGCCACCAGCAGGTTTCACATCGTCCTGCCAGTCCTTCATTGTCCGTTGGATCAGTCCGACATGGGAGGCAGGACATGACAGTGCGGCTCGGCAGGCGCTTTCGGGAGCAGCTGGGCTCGCGATATGTATGAACGTGTTCCGGATCTGAACAGCCTCAGGTGGATAGTGCATCTCCGAGCTGTCTTCCATGCCGCCCGACCCTTCAGGAATCGAAATGGTCAGGTGCGCAGACTGCTTTCCGAAGCCGGGGCGAGCGAAGAAATTCAGGCTTGTCGACATGGCTGCTGAATGCGCCCCTGATTCTTGACCCGCTTCCTGCTGTGATACGGCCACCCTGCAAACCATAACGCTGCCAAGCATGGTAGCAAGAGGTCGCCATGTGTTTAGACGCCTGTCTTTGATCACTGTGTCCAGCGTCAGGGAAACAGCAGGGGCTTTGCAGCTGCAACCCTTTCCCGGAGAATCACTGGCGCTTCGGGCCAGAATGAAGACTACTGCAGACAGCAGTGGCTGCAGCATTCACACTGAATTAAGGCTGTAGAGTGCCTTCCGATTCTGGCACCTCACGCAGGCCTGCTGGATGTCTGTACAGTGTGCCGGCGAATCAGCCTCAGAAAGCTGTGCACCCTCATTGATGCCAGAAAGAACAAAAGGCGGGCGTGTCGGCGCCGGCTGTGCCGTAGGTCACAGGAACACACCGACATGGTCACCTGCAGCTGCATCGCTTAATTCGCTCCGAGCCCACTGAGGATTCAGGAGCAAATGAATTGAGAACGTGCATCCCACAGGTTTCAGGCGGTCTGGCACTTGTTGAGAGCAGCCCTCATCAGTTTCTGCCTCCGCTTCTTCTCACTTTTGTCACACAGGTGACAGAAAATGCACGCCGCACCGTTTCTGCAGCCCTGAGCAGCATAGAGGAAAGAACAAGGCTTGCAGTCGCCAGTGTAGTGTCCGCTGGACCCGATGCTGGGAAGTTCCGATGTTCCCGGCACCAGTTCGAAAGTAGCTGCAAGTGTTGCTGGTGGTTCCAGCTGCCAGTCTTGCAGGGGACATTGCCAGCCCGTCGGAATGTCGACAGCCTCACCTGCCCACTCGTTTGTGCTAACACAAAGGGCATCCTCCAAGCATATGACGGGCTTGCCACCAGCAGGTTTCACATCGTCCTGCCAGTCCTTCATTGTCCGTTGGATCAGTCCGACATGGGAGGCAGGACATGACAGTGCGGCTCGGCAGGCGCTTTCGGGAGCAGCTGGGCTCGCGATATGTATGAACGTGTTCCGGATCTGAACAGCCTCAGGTGGATAGTGCATCTCCGAGCTGTCTTCCATGCCGCCCGACCCTTCAGGAATCGAAATGGTCAGGTGCGCAGACTGCTTTCCGAAGTCGGGGCGAGCGAAGAAATCAAGGCTTGATGACATGGCGGGTTGGTCCAAACACTGCCTACGTCTGTCTGTGATTCCCTTCGACTTCAAGCCTGCCTCCTGTGACACTGATACTTCGGCTGTGTGTACTGGAGCTGGAAATCTCTGGACATGTCCCAGTTGCACACGAGCTGTGCTACTGCGGATCCTGGCCTTGCTCTCCCGGCTATCCGTCTCCACTGCCTCACCTGTGACAGATTTATTTAAAGGCTGTCAGGTCCTAGGACAGGTTCTTTGGTGAGCGGGCAGCACAGGATATGCCCTCTCGGTCCATACTGTACTCAAACACAGTGAAAAGTTCCCAGTGGTGTGCCACCATCGCAAGTCCGCAGCAGGATCAGTACGAGCAATAAGCAGCAACAAGTCCATGCGCCCGTTGATACTTGTCTCTGCGAGTTCATCCAACCCGATGGACCTAGTGCATCAGGCCGACGACGCTGGCGCAGTGACGTCGGCTCTGGCGAGGAGTTTGGCTTGCCCTCAGCGGTGATTCGCACAGTGCATGTCGTGACCTCGACACGGCGACTGAGGACTTGTTGAACCAAGTCGCCATGGTGCCCACATCTTCCCTTTCCGTTGTGTCACCGGCTGCATCGGCTGCAGGCGGACGAATGCAAGCGTCCTGAGCACCCAACGACAGGGGAGAGGATCACCTTTCTCGCGCTTTAACTTGTGCAATCCACCTCCAGTCGGAGAATCTCCCTACCTCCCTACAGAAATCTCAGTGCTGGAATGAGCCACGCAGATGACGTCGCTCAACGCCCAGCAGCAGGTGGCCTCGACGAGGAGCAGAGAAGCTCAAGGCGGTGGCCGCGGGCCGAAGATCGTTGGCTCTCTCCCCGACTCTCTGAGCTGCGTAGCCCAGTTTCTTTCCGGACTGAGTTACTAGTACTTGGCTTCAATAGGTCTTTGTTGGGCAGTGGCTTTGAGGATCACCCCTTGCATGTTGAAACCCATCAATTGCTTTCTTTGCCCCAGATGCTGCGACCGTCTGCCAGAGCCATGCCAAGGACCGCTTTGGAGCCTCAAACGGCAAAAGATGCTCGCGGGTGTTGTGAGGGTTGTGCACCAGAATCTGGTCTGTAGTCTGCTGACAATCACTGCAGCCGAGCATCGACCGCGCCATCTATGCTGACCAGCTCCGGGAACGATCCCAGAACGGCCTGCTTGCTCAAGGAAATACGAATGCAAAAAGGGTATGTTGGAGACCGTCGCGGAGGCCAGGTGAAGACCTGAGTCGGAAACCAGGCCTCCATGGTGATGTTGACTCCTGCAGCGGGAAGATCCAAACCTCAGGTCTCACATGATCCTGCACTGTGTGCAGACAGCGACTGACCGGGCGGTTGCAGCTTGTTTTGTTGTTCCTGCAAGGCTCTGTTGCTCTTTGCTGTTGCTGTGTCTGTGTCTCTGTGTCTGTGTGTGATAGATGTGTAGACGTTACAATACACGTCCCGAGCAACCCTGTGAATCCAACATCAAGCCTGACACGCGAGGCGACCTTAACCAACATCCAATGTGCTGTGTTGGAAGAGTAATTGCAGCTGCACGATCCCAAGTGACCATGCTATGTGGAACCATGATGACGGCTTGAAGGACGAAAGGTGCGGGGACGGGGGTGGTTTGTTTTTGCTGTTGAGCCAGTTGAACGCCCTCCCAACGCCGTCTTTCTGAGTCTCAGAACGAGTCTGAATGAATGTCACACAGCGAATTTTTTAGCTTTCGGATTTCGAGTTCAAGTGTGTACTGGGCATGGCCTTCCCTCATGACGCCACTACCGCTGCTCTCCATGCAATATGACTGATGCTATGCCCTGAGATGGGACGGAGAGAGAGAGAGAGAGGTTGAGTTCACCCTGCGCGTGAGCTTCTGATGACAAGTGATTGTATGAGCTCAAACAGGCAGAGAACACAAATCAGAACAAAACCCTCTGGAACAAACTCTAGGACGCTTCTTGTCTTCTTGTGTTTTGTCTTTTTGTGGTGATGAAGTTGAACATGCAGAATGAAAGAAGCTCGCTCTAGCGTTGGATAAGCGACCGCCTTTATAGGGAGACGAGTGCCATATCCGGCCCGGGTTTACGGGCCCTGCGCGCTCTACGGGCCCTACGGGCTCTACGGGCCCTGCGCGGGCCTTGCGCGGGCCCTGTGCGGGCCCTACGGGCTCTACAGTACGGGCTCTACGGGTCTTTGCGGGCCTTTACGGGTTCTACGGGCCTACGGGTTTTATGACTGGTGTTGTAATACCACGATAAATACTGACTACCACTAACAAGTACAAGTACCTTCAAGCATATGATGCAAAAAGCCGGTGGCTCCCGACCACTTCTAAACCCACCACGTGCAGCTACTGCTAGTAACACTCAACTACTGCGAATT